>SSNR01000002.1:4852129-4927461 GCA_006937965.1 Callopanchax toddi | reverse complement strand
TCAACCCCCCCCCCCACCCCCCCACCCCCCCCCACCCCGAATGTGTCTAAGGTTTCATTTTCTGGCCCCATCATGTTTCTGAAAATAATCTCAGCCTGTCTAATGGAGCCTGGATCAATACAGATGGATCGGTCTCATATATTTCCTTTTCATATCACAGCTAGCATCACCTCTGGGAATCTGCATTTATCTCCATATTCAATCATGAGAGGGTTCGTTTAAGATGTTTTCTTCTCCACTGCTTGTACATATTTGCTTTCACTTAATCTGCTTTCCGCAAAATTGCTCGCAGCTATGTCAGGGTTATGCAATTCGACTACGATCTGTTGGTAAAACGAGCCATTAGATTCAAATAACGTCGAGCGAATGGAAGCCCTGATTAAATTCCTTGACTTCTCTACATAGCGTTTGCTCCTTAATAGCGTATTTGTCGATTAGCCATCACACATGACCTCACTACTCTCTTTTTCTTAACTTTCTTAAAGGAGCAGACCTTGCAGTGAAATGTCTTTATGTGTTTTACTTAAATGTCTGACTGATTTCACTGCTGCAGTTCTGTGATATCAAAGTATCTGATTACATAATTTGCGCTGAGATCATTTTATTTTCAAGGGAAGAGTGAGGACAGTCCGAACTGTGAAATCAGCAGAAATTCTCCAGCCTTTTTAGTGCGTTTACAGCTCTAAATTCAGGCTCTGCGTCAAGCACTTTTTTTTCTTGTAAATGGTGAAACTCTGATCTGTGGCTGGGCCCTGGGGGAGTATTCTGTGTCCAGCACTCTTCATGACCTCACTTTCTTTCTTGTCTTCCTCCTTCTCCCCTCCTCTGTTTCCTTCTTTGTTTTCTTCTTACCTCTTTCAAAATCACTTCAAGGGATCTGCTTCCATCGCACAAGGACAAACAAGGCTGGGCATCACTGTGCGTGTGATTGGTGATGGGAAGGGTGTGCCGTTTTGTCTTTCAGTCTGATCTTTTGCAGATGATATTTTAACTTTGTTTGGGGCAGTTTGAGTTTGATTGGAAGCTGTTCGTGTTGCGTAACTGACTCAACAACTACTTCAGCTGTATTTATACCAAGATCTGCCATTTTTTGACTTTTTGAGAACTCAAAATCTCCGCTCTAGTTCATTTCTGATCTCCAGTTGATTCTCGCCACCATGCCGCTCCGGATCATGTGCACCATCTCTTTCTCCACCGATGATGAACCCTGCAAAGGACACTGTAAAGAGGGGTTTGATGACTACTACAAGCGTATGCAGGACTATGGCAACGGCGGCTCACAGGACTACCTGGATAAGTGCAGTCAGGTGGACGATGACACAGAGGAGGAGGACAACCAGGGTGATGTGGATGACCTGGCCGCCTTCTTTGGTGGTTGTTCTCTCCATGGAGCCAACCATGTGTTTGTAGAAGACAAGAAGTTTGGTTTTCGCCAGGGTTTGTGGGCGGTGGTCTTCACTCTGGCCCTGTCTGCTTTCTTATACCAGGTAGCCGACAGGGTTATATACTATTTCCAGTACGACCACATCACCATGCTGGATGAGAAAGTGGCCAACAAAATGATATTTCCTGCTATATCGATGTGCAATTACAACTTTATCCGTAAGTCTCAGATGAGCTACAGCGACCTGATTTTTACCAGCCCCTTACTGGGATTCGAGGAAGGCATGGCACCGGGGTTTCAGCTGGCTCCAGAGCCGGAACGCCCGCTGGGCACAACCTTCAGCCTGGATGAGTTCTACAACCGAACCCGACATCGTATAGAGGATATCCTGCTAGACTGTAGCTACTCCGGTCAGGAGTGTGGGCCTAAAGACTTCAGAGAGGTAAAAACACCATAAATCCCACAGTTTCATGTTTTTGATTGTTTTGGGAAGTATCAGCATGAGTTTCCAGGAGATTCACTTTGCATGCGATGGACTTGATAGTTTTGATTGATGGTTCGTATTATATTAAAGAAAGCACATCCTGCTAAACCTATGACTAAAACAGTTCTGTAATGCATTCATCAACTACTGATGCAGAAGAAAGTGTTTCTTACTGTGAGGTCATTCACTCAAAGTCCCAAGTCATTGCTTTAATAAAACATTTCTCAAAGTCAACCCGTCTGCATAAAACAGAACTCACTGTAAATAGCAGAGAGCAGCCATAAACTTGCATCGAGGTAATTATGTAGGAGGAGAGCTGCTGTTTGCATGAAGAACTTCCTGTTTTTTTTGGTTTTGTTTGTTTTTATATGACTGCTGCCCTTTGTGTTTCACTGACTGTGCCCAACAGGCAGCACCTGAGCGAAATACCGAAGTAGCGTTGACGATATCCAGCTATTGGTCTGTCGATTTGTCTGACCTTTTCACAGCTTTGTGGGTAGATATGGGCAGACTGCTAATGCGTGTGCTTGAGCTGAAGTTGCATCAGTTTAAATGTGTGTGCACACATTTACTGTTCCAAAAATGATATGGTGCATTTGTAAAATTTGTTTGATTTTGAATAATGATTTTATTTTTAGTAGCAGCAACATGTTAACTGTTGCAAAAGTTGCATATTTGAATCACATAACTTTGATTTTCTTATGTAATATTTATTTTTTGTTTTTTATTGAATTTAAGTTCTTAGTAGATTGGGTAATATATCAGACTTTGAAAATCCAGAAGGCAGCTCTGTCATGCCAATGGTGAAAGCAGCTGCAGTAAAGAGCTGTTTTCTCACACTTCAAATCAAAATAAGGGTCATGCATGGTAAAGCCGTGCAGGTGAAGGTGGATGAAATAAGTTGAAGCTGTAATCATGACTAATTACATCAGGATGCATTTCATAAAAGGTTCAAATGAGAAAAGTCTGAGTTTCTGTAGTGCAGTGGCAGCTCTGACCAAATAAATGATCCTGCAGTGAAACCGAATCATTGTGGAAGTATTTTCTTATCTTATAAGTTCCTACTGTAGAGGAAATGTTTACAATTTTTCACTTTATTCCTGCTGTCAAAAACAGGCATTTCCTCACATTAGCACGACTGATGAGCGGATTTAGTCTGACTTTTATTTAACCGAGACTTTAAAAGGTTCCCCAGGTCACAAACATCGTGTGACAAATGGAGGAAGAGGCGTTTGGGGTCAACGTCCCTGCAGTGAGTTAGAGCCAGTTGTCATCTTCTGTTATGTTTTATAACAAATAGGAAAAAGGGTTCAGTGACTTCACTGCAGTGGGACATTTTATTATTATGAGAAGAGACCTCTGACATGACCATTCAATAGCAGGCTTTTATTGCTGTGGCACAGTTCAAACTCAATCCAACGCCACAGATTCTCTCCTTGAATTTTAGCTTGAGCGCTCTAGATCGAACAACATATGAAAACAGTTTGGATAAAAATAATCAGTAATCACTGAAAACTTAATGAAATCACTTCAAGTAATTTAATCTAATTACTCTAAGTTTGTAAAGATGTCCCTGATGTGTTCGAGGTTTCCGTGTATAAGCCGTGTTAAATGTTTTCCACAGTACTTGAGTTTTGTTTACTGTTTTGTGACAGAAACGCGAGCAGCGATTAGAGCTCTGACCAACAGAAATGACAGGTAATCATTTCCCTGTCAGGTCTAATAGGATTAATTATAGCTATTGTCAGTTCAGCCTGAACACTTCTAGATTACAGCCTCCCACTGATATAATCATTGATCGTTACTTCAGCTCATGCTCCTGAGTGGTAACTGTAAACGGATGCCTCCTCACGGTTTTGGTGCTTTTCCTTTCATAGGATGCTTTAAAATCTAAGATATATTTTCTTTTGGTGACTTGAAGCTTGAGTGAAACATGTACTATTTATTCTTTTTAATAAAAATGAAGTGTTTTCAAAACCAATACTCCATAAGGCTTTATTGAATCCAAAACATGCATTCCGGATTAAGAATAGACATGAATATTTGAATAATGAGTGATACTTTTCATCTAATTGAACAAAAATGCACCTTTATTATGTTTAATAACATCAGGCAACCAAACTATAAGGAACTGTGGGACAAATTGAAATCATGAGAGAAGTGTTTTGTTTAAAGGTTTCTTTATTATTTGAAGGGCACCATAAGGTCTGCAGTTCTCTTATTTTGAGGCGCTTCTCTTTGGCTTTACATGCACAGCGGACAGTCGTATTTGAGGTGCCGTCCCTCATTTAGATGAACAACAATTTGGGTAGACAAACATGATGCAATGCAATTCAAGGATTATGATTTTATAGGTGACAATTCAGTGCAGATTTGGTGTAATTTGATCAAATCTGATAGTTCTCTGCAGTAAGTTTTCAGCATGTTGTGCTCTTGCTGGTACCTGCTACCCATGGACTGACAGTAACATCTTTCTGTGGGACTGATCAGCTTTGTCCTGCTGCTGCATTTAATGCTCTAAAGAATTTGGTTTAAATTTTCATTTTATTTCAGAGCCAAGTGAATTTCGCTCTTTAAATTTAATGATGCATTGAAAACCTTATCAGGTGCATGCAGCATGCAGGCATCTGACTAAACAGTGCTCAGATTTTACGGTGCAGAATTCTTCAGCCTTATATGTTTTATTCCATCATTTTCTTGGTTTGGAAATCTGCTCCATCGGTCTGGTCTGCGAGAGAGAACCAGAAAGATCCAAGCCAGGTGAGCTGACTCAACTATGATCCATAAAATTTGGTCTGGGTATAATTACAGTAAAAGTTATTGCGTCTATAACGTTGAATCAGAATCTACCTCTATTACCGTATTCATTTTTGTTTTGGAAATAACTAATGTAGCATGACTCAGCATGTTGTGTTTGTTAATTTGTTTTTATGAAAAGTAATTTATTTAGTAGAGATTGATTATGACTTATATGTATGACAGCGAACATCTTTAAGTGTTTTTTGTAGTCAAAGAAGTTGTCAAGTCAAAGAACCAACATGTCCTACATTTAATATTTGTTAAAAACTAAAAATGTTTGCCTCATTTTGACCAGTCAAACATCGTTTTTGAAAGTCAAAGTGAACATGCACAGATTATGTAATTTTAGGGAGACTGTGTAAAATGAAGATGTCTGACATTTGTAAACTTGTGCATAAACAGAAATTAGCATGCTATGCTTTTATTATGTCCTTGGTTATGGCTAAAAGCAGGGTGAAGCGCTCTGTATGTATTAATGTATTCCTGATTTATGTTTCTCTGGGACAGCAAATCAATAGAGTGCATTTATTTTGCATAATGTGGCAAATGGCAACACTAGTGGTTCGTGTACTCCAGCTCCTGCCTGTTTATTATAGCTCCCAAAGAGCCACTGTGGCCCCACCGAACCCCTCTGCTGGTGTTTAAAGATGGAGAAGTGAGCAGATTGATTGCTTTCTGTCTCTCTCAGCCTCTGAGGCTTTCTATCCTTTCTTTATCTCAGTCACTCCACCATCCCTCCCTCTCTCTGCCTTTTGTGCATTTGAAACTTTGTGTCAGTGTCTCTGCATATGTGCACATGCTGCAATAATCTTTAGCTAAGAGCTGGGTCAATAAGAGATGCTTGGCAAGAGTCGGTTCAGATTGCAGCAGTTCTGACCCAGAGCAGAATGTGAGCCCCCCTCGGAGCAGTGATCCAAATCTCCGCTTCCTGTTCCAGCTCCAGCCCATTAGATGCAGCTTGACTTTCTCCCAAACTCAGCGTTGTCAACGGAATCAGCCAGTAGCTCTGATTACGCCCTTCTCTTGTCTCCTCAGGAACATCAGTCTGTATGCCATGAGCATTCCCTACCAGATTGACGGATAGGCAGAAAAATAAGTGGGATTTTTTTTTTTTTTTTTCCAGAATGAAAAATGCAGTGCTCACCATCTGGCTCCGAGCTGTAAATAGGTGTTACGGTTCAGCACTCTTTTCAAGCAACCAGTAGAACTCTTGTCAGTGTAATGTAATTATCCCCAAGAACATGCTACGGTGAATTAAAACTTAGTAAATTACTAAGAAAAAAGTGTGTGTGTTTTAGCCAACAGTGACTATGTGCTGAACCCATTTTACTCTCATTACGCTGAGCAATAGCTCCTCCTTACCTTAGAAACTCAAAGGTCACTTCATCGATTATAAATAGTCTAAGTCTGATTATAATCTCTAGCAACTTTTATTTATTTATTCACCTTCCAATCTAAAACCTAAATGCATTTTTTTTTAAAGCTTCATCTGTTAACGTCTCGCTGTTTCATTAGTGCAACAGTTAATATGCGCTGGTGAAAATTACTTGCATTTGCAGACTAATGTGCTCCACCTAATCAAAGGCTGCAGTTTGCACAATTTTTGGTCAGATTATTTCACCCCTCCCTGCTGCGTCTTATCAAGCGATGCAAAATTAACAGAAACAACGGATTTACTATCCTGGGTCAAAGATAAGTGTAGCACAAGGACAGGTTCAGTCTGAAAGAGGTCATTAAAGCGCGCTCTGCAGATACGCTTCCTCCCCTGTAAGAGGTGACAGCATGGCAATATTAATTATTCATACTGTCACTCAAACTCAGATGGCTGTGATTTTCTCATCTTCTAAATCATTATTTCCTGTCTGCGCATCAGGAGATAATAGGCGACCCTGTTTGTGCACAGCCGTCACAATTAGAGAACTTTGAAAATCGTTCTAATTTTAAATCTTTTTGCACAACCCATTGCATCGAATGCATCAAAGTGTGACTTCTCATGTTTTATCTGTTTGGAACAGTTCTAATATCAAAGTGTGATCACTAGGGGGCAGTGTTGCACAATCCTTTCAGAAGTTAAACTGGGCTCTAGTGGAGTTCCTGGCACAGAGATGCTGCATGCTGTTCTTTTTATCCTTGTTGTTTACAAGTAATCCCTCAGAAATAGGCTTAATCTGCTCTTTAAAAAACTCATTGATTCCCACCACAGTACAGCATCAGAGCCGCCGAGCTCCAGTGACCACTCTGCTTTTAAAGCCTCACGTATAGCTGCAGGAGCGCTGCCAGTAGAAACACAGTCCTTTCTCTTCTTTTTTTTGAAACACACTTTTCCTCAGGGTTTTAAGCTCCATTTGTGTGTTTTGGGGATTAAGAAAATAAATATTACAAATCAAACAAGCTGAGATCTGATCAGTGTCAACAGCCTTGGCAGGGCTCTTTTATTCTCTGTTTCTCTTCTTTACTTTCCCTTTTTCTCCTCAGAACCCACACAGTCTCTGAACATGAGGGATTGCAGTCCAGGAGAAGAGACACCAAGGCGCTCTGTCTCAGGGATCTCTCTTAATCATGTGTGTTTTCAAATGCAACCATTTTAATTAAATTTCTCATCTCTCTTCCTTGGGAAGCAGTTGACTAAAGGTAGCAGCGCATTCCGATGGAATCAAAACTGGAGATACGTCATCACTTCTATTTAATATCAGCCATCTCGTTGTAACAAATTGGTAATTATTCATTAAAGTGACATAAATGAAAGGATATAACTTTCATTTTACTCCCAGACGAAGATAAATGACTCCTAATGATGTTAAAATGAGAGAAACTGCAGCCTTGTTGGAGCAATTATGAAAGAAAAAAGACATATGACGATTGTCCCGTAGAGGGCCAATAGCCACTTAGGAGGAGCTAATTAGGCTGATGAGAGGGCCTTAATGGCTTCCAACAGGACTGGTTCCTGGTCTTAATACCAGAGCTGCCTGAAATGGTTTTGCTCCAAATGACAGAAGGAATGTCAGAGTATAAGGAGAAAGGTTGTGTTCTTTTAAGGGCGCTGGACTCTGGATATGTTTTTCTTCAGTTCCTGACACTTCTTTTTTCTTTCTTCTGCCTTTGTCGTGTGTGCGTCTACATGTCTCTGTGTGGGCTGGTGTGTTAGTGAAGCTGGAGACAGACCTTCAGGGATGTACTAATCGATTTAGAAAAAAAAAATACATATCTGTTGCTAACAGTCATTCTAATCCTGTTTCAAGTACATGGGACTGAGGAGAAAATTGATTTTCTAATTGTTTCTGTGTGCAGTTTGTGTGAGAAGAATACCCAAAGCTTAGAATGTGTGTTGCTGAACTGTGCCTTTCTTCTGTTTCTCCCCTTTCTTCATGTTTTCTTAGATGACTGCATCTGTTGTGTTCATTAAAACGCCGTTATAACTTGGGGGGGGCAGCTAGCTTTGTAAGCTTGTGCAACACGAGAAAAGATGGCGATCCAGTGTGTCAGGTTTTTGTCTACAGCTGTGTGTATTTATGGAAAATCATTAGTGAGTCATGGTTTAGCCTTGATTTCTGGTCTGTGATGATGATTACAGATCATATGGATTCTAAACTACATTAAACCTGCAAATAATCATGGTGTTTTTGTTAAACATATTTAAAAATGAACATTTGAACTCCCAGCAGCAAGGTAAGAAGTGCATGACTCAACAAGAATCAACACCTAAATTGAATTGCTTGCAGTGTATTTTCACATTTTGATTAAGCAATGACCTAATTGTTCTCATGGACGTACATACATGTGCTGGAACCAGCCACTAGGAGGCGCTTCAGCTTCAACAGCCATTCTTGTTCCATTCCATTTATTTTTGTAGCATTTTAAATATAAAAGCAATGATTACAAGGACTAATTCATATTTCAGCATAGATGTCTTTTATCAGAATTAAGTGGAGAAAACCTCAAGGCTTTTTAAATCAAAGTTCAGTCAATGCTAAGATTAATCTGTACAAAAAAATAACTATAATTTATTTATTAGATGTAATTATTTGTGCTGATTCAATGAAATGACTGAAGAATCACATTTTTGATTCACTATAAGTGAAAACTGAAAAATAAAAATTGGTATAAATATATTGGTTTTGCACTTGAAGACCACCTAACCTGAGAGTCATGACTCAGATCCACAAAAATAATAAGGAGGAAACATAAAAATCATACTCAAAATGTTGAGAGAAAAGTTGAAATGTGGACAAAAATGTATTTCCCTAGAATAAAGTTTAAATGTTAATTTTTTTTTTTTAAGAAAAAGACCAATTATTGATTAAAATTATATTAATTCAGGGCTTTAAGTGTGTCTTATTTTAAGGTGAACTATAAATAATGAGGTGTTTTATTAATTTGAGGCGCTGTCTTTTGGGTACGTCTGCAGCAGCGTTCATTACAGGAGCTCCAGGTGTTTTCAGGTGTCTTGTGCAGAATTAAAAGAACTTCTGAGTTCCTCTGAGGAAGTAACCTACTGTAGCACTGACTATCTATGAAATGCCTCTTTACTTAATTGCAACTTTTTCACGATATGTACATTTTATTCCAGAAATCACATTTTGACTTTATTCTCCCCCAGTTTGTCTTTTAATCTCAACACTTCTCCCTTGTTTAATTGCATTTTTCCTCAGACATGGCACTAATGCTCCTGGGAAAAAACCAGAGCCAAGACAAAAACAGAACTTTATGAAAAAATGGACCTCAAGATCAAGGTCGATCTTACTGTAACACCACGAATGTCTTTTAAATTATGGTTGCAGAATCAGCTGAGGTCTTAGATTATTCAAACGCTCCGTATTCAAATAACGTTCCTCTTTCCATGCAAACAGTGTTCTGTGTTGAACACATATCTATCTGCTCAGTCACTGTGTAACACTTTAAACAAGAGCAACTGCCTTACATTTAAACAAGCTAAAATCTGCAAATAAACCATCCTGAGCCGATGTAAGTAGACTGTTTAGATTTAGCAAATGTTGTTTCAGTGCTTTATCTAAAGAGTTAGTGTCTGCAGCTCTAGAGCTTTTGCCTTTGGGCAGGACAAGAGCAAGGCTGATTACATTATTCAGCACCACAACCTAATACCCACAGCTGATGCAAATCTTAACACCAATAACAGCAGCTTAAGAGGCATACGGAGAAGGAATTACTGACACCAGCAGGAAGACGTGTCCTGTCGATTCAACCCCCTCCCACCCACCTTCTTATTCATTCACAGGTTTACATCAGAGCATAATTGCTCTGCCAGGTTCAGCCTAGAAGTTATTAAGAGCTAAAAAGTAAATAAATCACTGCAGCAATTAGTGTGTGTCTGCTAACCCCTTTTGTACACATACAGACACTCTCAGAGGAGGGATCAGCCATCATGTTGCTGTCAGTAAATATACCTCCAGAGCAACCATTAATAGTGCAAACCAAATAAAAAGACTAAAAATCAGAGTGAAAGATCCCATTAAGGTTCAAGCTAGCGTGCAGCTTTGGACTGTGTGTTTGAACTTTCTCTGTGTTTGTTTGAGGCGAAGTGAGCGTTTCAGTTTGTCAGTCCGCTGCAGAAAGATCAACGCGTCTTCGTTAGTCCTGCTTTCATCGCATGTCTGACATCTCCTTGACACAACATGTAACACACACACACACACACACACACACACCGGTGAGCAATTTAATAAGTTTCCCAGTGTGTTTGGTGCAAAACTGTCTGCAAGGAAGCTTTTGTTTTTATGCTTTCTGACTCTGCTGTTATTAGAAACTTGTAAGTTCAGTCATTGTAAACTGTTCTTTAGACTGGTACAAGATTAAATTAAAATTACAACAACGCATGGCACAAGGAAATCTATAAAACCAACTAAATAAAGCACCACTAGAGCAGGGGAAGAAAATAGTATGCTGCTTTAATAACCATCGTCACCCTATAAATTAAATGCTTTTGTCCTAAATAATCCAATCTGATTTATTTACATTTGCCGGTTAAACAGTTCCACGCTCTAAAAGTTTATGTTCTGCATCTTGTAAGTAGCCTGCTGACGTTCGAGGTCATCCTGAATCTGGACAAATGGCTATTACCTCTGTATGTCTGAAAGGCCACCACACTTCATTTCATTACCTTCCATGATTTACTGGAGGGAAATAAAATAAGTTATGTTTATGTCTTTCATCACCCTGCAGTTAATCTGAATACCAGTCAGTACAGAGCTACCTCACACGGTCATAAAGCGGCTGCTCGGTGGAGAATTAGCTCCATTACATAAAGGCCTTACTGCTAAGGAAAATGATATGTAATGAAAATCAATCGTTCGATTTCACACACGATCCTCAAACTGTTGAGTTATTTCTTTATCATCTATATATTGGTCTAATAAGGCAGTGATTTTATCAATTACATGAAATCTTGAAGCTGCTGCACACATCTTTTCAAACATTGATATTCCTTAAAATCATTAATACTCATAGCTAAAAAATTTTGAGCACCAGCGAAAGACATTCACCTCCACATCTAATAAAACAAGCAGATGGATTTAGTTTTACAAGAAGGAATCATTTATAAATGTCAGACAGAAAAAAGGACCATTTATTTTACAAAGCGCCTTTCATTCATTTTTCCCTGAGCAGCAAATAGGAGTCATCAGGTCTTTTGGGACTGGGTTTGCTGTAGCTAGCAGCCGTACTCTGAAAGTCATTCATCAGAACCGTTGTCCCCCTCTTCCTCAAAGTCTCCCCAGCCCAGCTGTCATGATCCTGCCGAGATGAATTAGCTGTGTCATCCTGTGTTTCCTAGCGCGGGCAGGGATACTCTTATTGTCCCACGGGCTGTGAACATAAATCTGCTCCATTCAGCCACAGCACTTATACAGTGTGACTCCTGCAGGTTCATGCATTGAGGCAACCCGAACATGGTGGTCGTGTCACACTCCCAATATGAGATCACTAACGGCGCTGCAAGAGTTTGGTTTGCAACTAACTTTTTTATTTATGTTTTCTGTTCTACTTTTAAAAGAGCTTTATTTATTATTACGTGAATTTGTTATGTGCGTCTCCTAATGACACCTATGAAAAATGTTTTAATATAATTTTTTGGGGGGGATTTTATTATAAAGTTTTCATCAAACTGCTTTTAAATGGGTGCATTTTTCATAACTTCTCTGAACCAACAAATTGAACATTAACATCAGTGAGTAATTAATAATAATTAATAACTGCTATTGAAAATGAACTGTGCCTAATCCTTTATATTTAATAATAACTAAGGATAAAATCGTCTTGTACTTTGCAGGTTTGATTTAAAGTAGATTTTGAAATGACCATTACTTTATTTTTATATCATATTCAGGGGAGATTGAATAGTTTGTATTTACACTCCTATAAGTGACCAGACCCAACTCAAGAATGGCAGCCATCCTGTCTAAAATGCTTAAAAATGAACTGACAACACTTAGTGAACAAATATGTAGAACATGTTAAAATTAAATTGTACTTTCCCAAAATGATGTCAATAAATAATGTTTCTAATCTACATCTTAAAGAAATGTCAATTTTCCATATTGTTCCCACTAGTAGTAGTAGTAGTAGAAGTATTAGTGCAGTTTTTAAATAGTTGACAACAATTTGTACCAAATCCAACCATGATTTGTCATCAACACCAGACACTTTCTAAGATCTTCTCAGCTGTTTCTCCTAATTACCATCGTTCACTTTGTCTTTGCAGCAGACTGGCACTGGCACAGTGTTGAATCCACTGTTAAAGCTTAGCAGCTTGAGACGACATTGTAGAAGTGGCCTTTGTGACACGTGTCCCTTACGGCAGATTATGTACACAATTATCCTCCAAATTGTCTCAGTAAATCACTATCTGCTCTTCTGTCAGCCCCCTGCAGCCACTGGACCCTGACTGGTGCTTCGTGCCCATGCTTCCAGCTTGTTTCTCTTCCTTTGCTCCTCACTCAGCCTCCTCTCTCCGTTTTATTTTTGCCTGCTCCCTTGTGGGCGCCTTGGCGCCACACAATCCCTGCGGGAGACAGAACAGACAGCTGCAGTCAGGAGAAGCAGAGAAAATACAGAGATCACAGGACATCAGGGAGGAAGGGTGGAGGAAAGGCGTGAGAGGGGAGTCTATACTTTTAATGAAAATACACACAAGAGATAATGAAATGATAAAGGAAATGCACGGGGGTAATGATAGAACGATGAGAGGTTCTGATAGAGCAAAGTAAACACTGGAAGGAGCTGTTAGGAGACATGTGGAGAGAGGGGAGCTGGTGTTCTGCATATTTGTACACATCAAGGTTCAGACTGGTCACCTTCATCCCATCTGAACAGAGAATGACAGTTTGATTAAGTGCTGAGTGCCTCTACACCCAAGTGCTCCTACAAACAAACCTCATGCTATCAGCTCAGTCAGTCAGACACTTTTGCAAAGCTTTATCTACCACTCATCTATTCATACTATATATATATATATTCTATATCTATTCATATTTATCCTCTCGTTCCATTTTCAGATTGAGATAATCCCAGTGACATGGCTGGAACATGTCAGGAGACGCAGTGAAGTAATCATCGGCTTTGACTAGCAGCATTTATAGGTTGAGCAAAATATGTACTAGAACCAGGAAAATGTGTGGCCAGTTCTGAAAACCAGAAATACAGAGGTGTTTTAGATTTTAAAAGGTATATATTCAGTGTATTTGTACCTTATTTCCAAGTAGCTGGTATTTAACCCTTTTTTATTTAGTTTTATAACAATATCCAGGTGTTTTATTTGTCCAAAATCATTCAGGATGGTATATTCAAACCAATGAAGTCGAGGGAAAAACACAAATTATAATTTTTTGTTGTTGTTGTTGATAATGAGGATGTTTATTTGTAAATTCTACAGTGAGTAAAATGTATATTTATGTTCCTAATAAATAAATAAAAAGTATAAGCCATGTAAATACCTGAGTACAGAACATTTCCGATTTCTAGAATCAGAAAAAAATCAGGTTGCCTAAAACACACTAAATACTGCACAGCCTTAGAAGTATTAAACAGTCAGAGATGTTCTAATACTCACATGTCTTGTGTTGTGTGATTCAGTAAATACACACCGACAGGGTGCAATTGTGTGTGTTATTTTTCTTTTTAACATTCAAAAACATTTAAAAGTATAATGTGCAGGATTGTGTGACTGCTGGCTGCACACACCTTCCTTTTCAAGCAAGCAGGAGATTATGCACCCACATAAAACAAGAAAGCACTAAAACAGTTGTATTTGAATAGGTACTGTGCAATAGGGTGCACTGCGAATAGGAAAATGCATCAATTGTAAAAGTTGCTTTGTAGTTAAAAAAACAAACAGAAAGCACATTTTCTATTCCACCGCATTGGACTTAAACAGAATCGTATTGCTTTTCTGCCAAACGATCTCCCTAAAAGTTCCACTGGACCTTAAAAACTTCATCTGATAAAATTCATGAGTGTTCAGAGGTTTTCCACCACACACTGCTCAGTCTCATTTACCAGGCAGTTTATCTTTTAAAAATTTGCTTGTCGAGGCATGATTAATAGTTCTGTGTTCCACGCTTTATTTTGATAGGGCTCACAGTTAGGCTATGATTTATTACATCATGCTGTGATTGTTTTCTCTTTCTCAGGCCGTTCTAACAGCCCCATCCAAAAAATGTAAAAATGGATTATTGATGTGGGCGTGTCTTCCCTTTACTGTATGTGTGTTTAAAGGCAGATGCTCTTCTTTAAGCATCAGTATGCCAAAGGTGTTTTTTTTGGGGGGGGGGTTGCTTTTTTTTTTTTTTTTGCATTTAATCTATCTAAGCAAACAAAGTGAACTTTGCAGCTGGACTTTAGTCCACAAACAAGTCAAGGTGCCAATAATAAGTGTGTCAGCCCTGATCATTGTACACACTGGATTTTTAAAGGTGTAATCCTCTTCGGTTTGCTGAAGTGAGCGATAAGATATAACTCCAAGTAGCTGATTTTAAATATCTCCTCTTGTCAGGGTCTTTTCATTTATCTTCGCTCGGCTTTTAAACATTCATCGCTTCACTGGCCTCGCTGATTGAAGCTGAGGTTTTCTCTCATTTAGATTAACTGTCAGGGCAGAAATCCGCCCTAAAAACAGTGATGTGCTGATCGCACTCGATCACATTAGCTCCTAGTGATCAAGCAGCTAATATCGTGTGATGTTTTATGGCCTGTGATGGAAATCCATGGCACCGTTTTGCAATGGATGCTGACATTTGTGGACAGGAAACGATCACGTAATTAGACACTGTTGTGTTTTATTGTAGTGCTGCTGACAGGAAAATTGCCCTAACAATTTGTATCAAGGTTTGTTCTCAGGTAAATCATTGAAATGACCTAATAATGGTGTTTTCTCAGATAAAACTTGAGCAGACTAAATGTTTTTTTCTTTAAATCAGCGACCTTTGGATAACTGAACTCAAAGTCATTTACAGAATTGCACAGGGAAGCTGTATCCTCTAAACGTCCGCCGTGGGAATGCTTTTCTTTTTATCAGTTTTCAATTAAGATCTGCATTTCTCCCCAATACTAATGAACTGCATTTTTAGTTCTTCTCCTGTTATCTAATCAGTGTAAAGGAATAAAACTCTTTTTTTCTTATAGCAACCAAACAATTGAACAGGGTGTTCATTATTGTCACAGCTGCTTTGGTAATAATAAACCAAAGATATGTGCCCAAGGTCCCCTAACAAATATCTGTGCTTGCTATTATAATAGGTTCATTAGTGAAACTCTTTACCCGTGGTTTTCGGAGCTGCATTCATTTGTTATGCTGTTGTTGTTGCACTTGTTGTGGGATTGTGTTTGTCTGTTGGGCGAGTACATCATTATCCCTTCACCCAGACGGATTAGCTTGTTCCACGGAGCCTCTCCTCCGATATGTCTTTCTCTAGATGAGGTGGTTGGGGGGGAAAAAAACAGGGCTGGTAAATGCCACAAGTGCGAGGATCTATCTCCGGTGAATTCTGATCCATCACCCATCACTGATGGACGTTGCAAACCAAACTGAAACACTCAGGGGCCGTGTTACTTTTAAAAACATGCATGTAGTGAAGGGATCTGACTGGGAAGGCCTGTAGACAAGCCCCTCTATAACCTCGACTGATTGAAATATGAATAATAACGTCTGTGAAAGATGTCATTATCCTATGAAGGGTCATAATGATGGTTGCAGCTGCATACTGAGCAGCACAAGACCCTTTAATGTCCAGACCCAGAAACATGGAGAGAGTTTTACTGGTCAGCTCTGATCACTCAGGCAGATGATTGTAAGGTAATAAATCTGGGTTTGTCTTATATAACTATTATGTGTTTAGCCATTATTCTTGTTGGCTGATACAATAATAGTCAGATTTGTGCCTCTGGGCAAAAATGAGCATTATTTCAGCCTCTTTGTTTGCTCCACTCTCTGTTCGCTGTGCTTTGTTTATCTGAGCAAAAACAGTCACAGGCATGAAGATAAAATTATTAGTATGTGTTTATTCCAAGTTTCATGGCTATTGAACAGGAACACATCCAGATATTATATCCAATAAGAAAATTGTAAACATAAAGTTGCAAGCTTGTTTTTCTCAATTGTATATGAAGTTGATTTTGCCCCCCTTTCCCCTGCCTCACTCCAGAAAGGTCACAAAAGAAACAAATTGTATTAATAAATATTATATATGATCATATTATTCCAGTTAGTTAATATATGCATGTTTACCTCGGGTAGAGAAGAGCACCTGATCCTCAAAATTAATTCTACAAAAGTATTTTATTCCTCTCATTACCTGATAATTAATGTTAAAGAGTTTCTAATGTGTCAAACTGAGGCTAAAAATTGTACAAATAGTTCATCCTTTGAAACTGTTATTCTATAAGCTTAGGTTTTTGAACTCTAAACATTTACTAAATATGCATATATATATATATATATATATATATATATATATATATACATACATACATACATATTGAGTAATAACAGCAAATAAATAACATAAATGTTGCATTTCCTACAGACTTTTTGAAAACTTTGCAGACACAAGAAAAATGCACAAGGCAAACATGACATGTCTGTATCAGAAAATAGCACCACATCAAGATGACATCATATAAAGGGTGTCAACTCCATTTGTCCATCAACACTGTCAAATAGTTGAAAACCATGTGGAAACGGGATGTTTCTGTTTCAGTTTTCCATTTTTAGATGGAGGTCTGCTGCAGGCCTGGTTGGGAAGCATTCACTTAGATTTGCCCAAATTTGTCTCTAAATTTAGGCTTTCTACTATTATTCCTCTTTTTTTCCCTGCATGCCCTCTCTGGCTTTTTAGTCAATGCCTTCATAGATCTCAGCAATTAACTGTGTTTCAAGAAAGTGGATTTATCCTTTGGAATATGGAGTGACAGGACGTGAAATATTGATTTGCTAAGTGCTTCTTATTCACGCTATCTCTCCCTTCTGTCATTTATACCATTTCCCTCTAAGCTCTTTTTCCTTAGTCATGCAGTAAGCAACACACACACACACACACACACACACACACACACACACACACACACACACACACACACACACACACACACACACACACACACACACATTCAGCCTAAAGCAGACAGTTTGAAATAGTTCTGCATGGGGGCTCTTATTCTTGAAACTCTGTGTGATGATGACCAACCAAGCATGAACCACCACTTGACCAGAAAATAAAATAAAAAAACCCAAAGAGTGAGATTGCTTTTGCAGCTGCTTTGTCATTGATGCATTAAGGTCTCTGTCAGTAAACCTGGAACTGGATCCCCTTGTAGCTAGACTGAGGCCCTGCAGGGTCTAATAAATAAACAATGTGAGTCTGGTTTATTGGGACTCTGGGTGATGCTTTATGGCATGATTTTCATTAATTTCCCAGCAGCAGCTTGACCTTTCTGTTTTTCCTTCTGACATTACACGTTTGCCTGAAACACATCAGTCAATCCCTGAATGTCACCCTTCCTCAGTGTACAAGAGTGTGGACATGCAGCATTGTTGGATTCAGATCTGCAACATGTGGCGGAGCATTAATAATAAGAGAGTGGAATTTACAGCCTTAATGCAAGTGTTAATTTTTGAGGAGGAATGCAAATTGTGAGGATTAAGGTGTGTGTGTGTGCCCACAGGTATTTATGTGTGCGATGGGGTTGAAAAGGAAGATAAATGGTCTGCAGTTACCGAGCCAAGAGATTTCATTCAGCAAACAGCACTAATGATATTCCAGAGAAGAAGTGCATGTCTGTGTGTCTGTGGAGAGTGGGTTGGAGGAACAGGTGGAAAAGAAGAGAGGAAAAATGAGAATTTAGGAGGCAGACCGAAAGAACGTGTGCTGAAATATAAGTGCGATTTTAACAAAATCTGTTGCTTTTTTTTT
Source organism: Callopanchax toddi (assembly GCA_006937965.1). Taxonomy (NCBI): domain Eukaryota; kingdom Metazoa; phylum Chordata; class Actinopteri; order Cyprinodontiformes; family Nothobranchiidae; genus Callopanchax; species Callopanchax toddi. Next base: position 4,909,376 of record SSNR01000002.1, on the reverse strand, counting down.
TTTTTTTTTTTGGAATTTATTCAGATTTTCACAAACTAACTGCTTGTAATTTTGACTAAATAATCCCCCGGACTCCTGTTGCCGCACATTAGCGCTCTAAATCATTCGGACTAACTTCACTCCCCCCCCCCTCCCGGACACGCTCAGGGAGCGCTGCCTGCGCGGCTGACAGAATACTCCCCCTCCAGTGCCTGGAGCTGCTGCTCAGTGGAGAGGACCAGAGAGGAGCTGCGTGCGCTTCAAAGTCTCTGAGAAGCCTTCTTTGCGCGCAAAAGGCGACTTTTGGGATTATTCGCTATTAAACCACAGCGGCACCGATGTTGGAAGCGCGCGCCAGCGTTCCCCCAAAATGTGCCAGTCCTCTGGATCGAAGCCGAACCCGGGGTCCCTCGCTGAAGCTGGGAAACTCTTCCTGAAACACACCACCTTGCACGGCCTGAGGCACATCTTCCTCAGCGGCTCCTACCCCCGGAGAGTCGCGTGGCTGTTGGCGTTCTTGGCGGCGCTGGCGCTGCTCTTCACCTGGTCCTCTAACAGGGTGCGCTACCTGCTCTCCTCGCCCGTTTACACCAAGGCGCACATGGTGTACGCCAAGCGGCTCGTGTTCCCCGCGGTCACCATCTGTAACCAGAACCTCCTGCTGCCGCGGCGCATGAAGAAGACGGACATATTCAGCGCGGGGAGGTGGTTGGAACTACTGGGGATGGACTGGCAGGTGTCCCCCGCCGCAAGAGAGGCGCTGAACACTCTGCGGGGTGACGACGGCGGGGAGAGCGCGGGGACCGAGCCGCCCTGGACTTCCCTGTCTCGGATTTTGGACTTCAAACACTTCCTCCCTCCTCCTCGGGAGTCCCAGCCGTCCATGAGGCAGCTGCTGGACCGACTGGGACACCAGCTGGAGGAGATGCTGCTGTTCTGTCGGTATCAGGGGGAGACGTGCGGGCCGCGTAATTTCAGCACCGTGAGTGTCTCCAAACTTCCTTTCTTTCTGTCTTATCCCAACAGGTTGGTGCTCTTTTCTTGGTGAGATGGATCTTTTAGTGGTCTAATTACATGTCAGATTCTTTAATGTGTCACAAGCAGGCTATCAGCACTCTGCCTCATTAATTTGAGAAGAACACGCGATCACCCGGGGTGATGCACAGGCGCACTCCGCACCCTCAAAGAGTTCAAAACCGCTCACACTCGGTCCGTTTATTCACCACGCTGTGACCCAGTTTATATTGTTTATTGAAATTAAAATAATGTCTCACATAATGACTTGGAAAGCACAAAATGCAGATCTTCTTTCTTATTGCAGATTTATAATAAATGTTCTCTCTTTTTCCTTCATTTTAACAAATAGTGTTTCAGGATTTCATGACCAAATGTGAAAAAGGCTAATATTTTAATTGATGAATGCAGTATGTGTTCTAAATGGTCTCTTCTCAGTCGTCCATCACTGCAGGATCAATCTGTGTACAAGTCCCTGCTCACAGGAGACCAATCTGCCTTTAATGAAGACTTTTGATTCATTTAGCAATGCCTTGCAACATCCAGTGACAGTGTGATAGAGTGCAGTTAGTTAGAATGCGGCCTCATTGATTGCACTTCATTATTGCAGCAACAATGTAAGAAGCCGCCTTCTCCCACCTCATTACCCAAACAAGAAGATTTCTCCCTTTTTTATGTTTGAAACTCGGCTTGATGTTTGGAAATCCAGTTCTTCAAGTCATTTGCAGCAAACATGACTAAGGGTAATGTTGTGCTTCAGAAACATTTCAGCTCTCTGACGTGGCAGCCTTCAGTCTTTGTGTCACCCGACCACAGCTGCAAAGATGAATCAAACAAACTGTTTCTCCCCCCTGCCATCCCTTCCAACTGAATTTAAAAGCCAGACATTTACAACTGCACAATGCATGGCAGAACATTTCTCCTTGACAAAATAGTTCCGTTTGTGCTGTGCAGAGAATTTCAAGGGGCGGCCGCCATGCCACAGCAACCTATTCCAGAGATAAACATAATGCCAAAGTCTGGAGTGTTGGGAATGTGTGCTCCTGCATAGATAATCAATGATTCCCTCCACGGCTTCAAGGCAGGCAAGACAAGCTGTCGGCATGAGTCAGACCGCTGGAATCAGTCACACTTAAGAGGTGAGGTGTGGAGGACGGCAGTGAGCCTGTCCACTTACTATAAGTTTCAGGATCTATTGACTTTTTTTGTGCAAGAACCCCCCCTTACACACACACCCCTTCTACTGTTGGCTCTCTTTAGAAGCTCCATAGATATGGTTCACTGGCTTCGTCAATACATCCTTTCCTCCGTTTTAGTCCTTCTTAACCCTCTTTTTCTAACAACACACATGCTTGACTCTCATCAGACAGTTCTCTCTTCACTTGCAGGTCGCAGACATTGGTTTTGGCCAAGAAATCAATCTAAGAACATCCTGTCATGCGGCCTCCTGTGCACCACATTGACTGATAGCTCTCAACTCGTTTTTTTTTTTTTTTTTAATCTTACTGGAAAGTCTATGTGAGAGCTTTTTGTAAATTTGTCAATAACACGCTGGGACGAAAATCCATCCTAATCCTCCCCACAGCCACTGGCTAAAGCTTTTACAAACTCGGAAAAAAAAATTGTTGCTCTTTTTGCCAAATTACCAAAAGGCTAGTTTGGGCTATTTAAAACCGCAGAGTGTTGCTGATGACAGCATTATAACGTGTTGCTATTTTACATGCAACACTCTACACATATATTAATGAAGCTGCTTGCAAGCTGTGAGCTGGTTGTTACCAAAGTGTCTTTACACATCCAGCCAATACAGATGCATTAGCATTCATTTGGAGTCATGTCTCTGTTTATGCATGCACAATGTTCATTTTCCTCCCCCCTCTGTTCTGATCTCCTTGATCATGAGTTTGTTTCGACCTATTTGTGGATCTTGTTTGGTGCTCGTCACATGCAGCGATTGTTTTAGGAGGTTTTGCTGGAAACAGATGTCTGCTGTGTCTGGGAAAAGATGCTGATGTGAGCAATGGCAGAGTACCAAAACAGTTTAGTTTTATGCAGTTAAACAAATGTGGCCAGTTTGTCACAGGTAATGACATTTTGATTTTACTTCCTGCTCCATTTACAACATCGGTAATACGCGAACAGCAGTTGGTGTTCGAAACAAATTGGTATTTAAATTACAGTCCTTTTTTTGAATAAATGTCAGCAACAACTGTCTTTTTTTTTCATTAAAAACTGCCTGATCTCCTGATCCACCGATCAGTTTTATTAGCTCTCTACAGGTTGAATCCGTTATTACATTATTGCTCTGTTTGGTGCTCTAATAAAACATTCATCTGCTGAATGAAACATCTGAATTATTTGCAAAATTACTGGTTTGGAACAGGAATTTTAAATCATGGACTGCTGATAATGTATGAGCTGAAATGCTATTGTTTCACTGTTTCATTGCATTCCAATGAAACTTAACGCTAACATACCGTATATTAGGGATGCACAGATGCCGATACTGGTATTGGGTATAGGTCCAATACTAAGATTGTAAACTCATAAAAGTATGCCAATACTATAGAGCTGATATACTACCGTATATAATGTAGCATGATGCTCGGCTCTCAGTTGAGTTGTGACACCAACAGCTAACTGCAGCTATATGGAGCTAATTCTGGAGGAGATGGGAGTCAACTTACTTGTGTTGTAGAAGTAGTAGTAGTAGTACTAGTAGTAGTAGTTGTTATGCGGCAGTAGTATCCACACGCTGTCCGAATCTAGTCCCGATGGCTGGTTCGATAAAAAAAAAAAAAAATTCGTTCACAAACCATTAGTACTTGTATCGATACTTATTGGCAGGTACTCAAATGTACGGTATGTACTCATACTTGTACTCTGAAAGAAACTGCTGTCGGTGCATCCCTATCATATATCATCTTTTGCTTTTATTTAAAACAAAATGTTAACTACTGCTGCTTAAATATTATCACATCTGGCTAAAATAATGATTATATACTTGCTATAATAATTGTTTATTATAATAAATCTTGTAATTTTGCACAAAAAGATTATTGATCTTATTGTATTCTTCATTTTCTTGATATGAAAAAGAACTGAAACAACAGGCTGTTTTTAATTGTAAAACGTTTAAACGCCTGCACACAACAATGAAAAAACAAAATAAATACTATAATTTAGTTATAAACCTAAAGTAAACGTGCTTTTTTCACAAAATATAACTATTTCTCTTTGTAGAGCAGAACCAGAGATAACACATCTTTAGCGTTGTCTACTTCCTTTCATGAATACACAATAACAGCTGGTGTGAAGTGATTAGGCTCAGAGTGTGTTACATCTAAAATGGTCCAGGTGGAAACAGTCCTTACACATGCTCTGTTCTCATTATTTTTGACTAACAGAATGTGACAGAACTGGCAGATCGTTGGTACGGTCTAATCTTTCTTGATATAATACCGTCACATCGCCCTGCTCTGGTGTTATTGGTGGGTATTTCCTCTGATAGCCATGACCATGTGCGTTTTTTTACTACTGAAAACTTTTCCATATTACAAACTTTACAATTGTTTATAATGAGGGGAAAAGTTCAGGGACTCTGATCATACATAGCTGACTGACAGCTGGTAGTAACAGGTGGGGAAGGGGGCACTACTCTGTGCTAAATAGACAGGAAAAATCTCCACATTGTCTCTGTCATCTCATTAAAATACATTTAAACTGCAGGAAGAGTAGGACACAAAAAATAAATTGTGACTTTAAACCTGTGCAGAAACCAGACTAATAAGGAGCTTTATCTGCTGACTGAAATAAAAAGATCCACTGATTTCAACCTGATTTACCCCATTTATTCTATTTTCAGGCCATATTTCAGACCCAGTCTTTGGCAAGTTTTATGCTTAAATTATATATACGTGTGCATTTTTTAAAATTTTCTCCGTAGACTTTGAAAGTAGGTGAGGTTGTGCCACATGCTGTCTTTTACCCTATTCACAGTCCTTTTCAGGTATAATTACAGTGTTTGGTTGGTTAAATTGTCCTTATGGTGCCTGTTTTGAGTAAAATCAATGATAATGTTATTGACGTTAAATGAAATGTTTATACAAACTCATTCAACACATGTGAGGCTTCAGAATTACAGTTTAAAAAAAAGGAAATTGCGATAAAAAGCACCATGAGCTGGTAAATCAAATAACGTGTGTAAAGATCTTTTTTTTTGAAACTATAAGGCTCCATTTGGCGTCGGTCCTCATGAGTGGATAGAGTTGGATTAGTTGCCATGGAACCTGATGTTATTGAGTGTTTGAACAATTCTGTGCAGTTCTTAGAATTTTCAGCCACGCTGAAATTTTCGAAAATAAAAAATTATGCTGTTTTTCCATTTACCGATCAACTGATCAGACCTTGAGAGGAGGTTGTATTTTTGAGAGGTTTACAAAGGTTCCTTCTAGGTTTTGGTTTAAAGCATATTTTGACATGTTTTATACACCCTCTTTTTGTACAAGACAGAATCGTATAAATTATTAACATTACCGTGACACATTGAGAATATCAGGAGCTTTATATTAATCTGAGTACAATTAATTAATTGCTTGCAACTGTCCTAGGTTACTATTTATTTGAGCTCCGCGCTGATTTTTAAATCAGTTGAGAGGAAGGAAAGTGATTCCCTGGCAACTTTTAGGGAACAGCTTGTTCATCCTTGTCACATTGTCATGTGAAGAATAGCCGAGGGCCGTCTCAACAGACTCAGGCTGTCTGTCGGTGAATTATTTATCCAAGACATAGATGGGGGTCTTTTTTTTTTTTTTTTTTTTTTTCTACGGATGCAAGAACAAGGAGGATGAACGTCTCTCCCAGATTTTTTTTTCTTTGTTTATTTGTTGTTGTTCTTATAGTCGGGCGTCATTTAAATATTTATTTCCTGTAATAAGTAAGTTTTCCACGATCCTGCAGTTTTTTGTTTTAAATGCAGGGGAAAGGGCTCGGGGTTATGTTTTACAGAAACTGAAAGCACTGCAGGATTTACCACTTTAATAAGAGTTGTTTTAGGTGCAGCAAATATCTGCTTTATGGGAACAATAATTTTAAGGACAACAAAACTATTCAGTCAAGGTTTTCTGACTATATTTGGCAATTAAATTTTCATGTTCTCCGTACGTAACCGCTAATGCACACACTCAACAGGTGAAAAGACAGAAGACCCGTTTGGTAGAGAGTATTTAAAGGAAGAGCCTCAACACAAAGATCCCGACTCCCCAAGGTCACCACCACCAAGGCTCCCACTGTTGCTCGATGCAGACAGCACAATCTCCTGGTTACCACAGCAACTCTGACTCCAGGCCGCCTGTAGTCAATCACCGCATTACAAGCACATGCACGCAGATGGCAAGCAGGAGGGGGGGCTACACACATACAGACAAATACAGTCCACCATCCCTACAAACACAATCATTCATACTCCTACAAGCACTAAGAAACAGACGTGCATGCCATGACACAGTTGCAACAACCTTATCTCTGTTTTCTTGATACGTATCTGCAGAATGATTTTCTTCCATGAGCAGCAAAGCCTCTGGTTTTGTTCAAATGTATCTGCAGACAAAAGAAAACTCAGCTTTTGTGAGTTTTAATGGTGAACTCCTGGAAAGATGTTGTCCTAACAAATGGGCTGGATTTAGAGAGGAGTGTTCTGAATGTAAACTGCAAGTAAACATCTTGTTTTTTTCTGCAGATTTAATCTTTTTGTTATTGTCAGATATTTTATGGAACTAATGCACGTGGCTTAGTGATATTAGAAGATCTCTCTGCCTTTTATATCGCAAAGAGAAATGACACAAAATGATCTGATTATAAAACGGCGCGCTCCAAGACAGAAGATGGATTTCAGAGGGCATTTTATTGATGTTTATATTCTGCACATAAGCCAGCGTTGCAGACTCTTTGTTTGACTCAGTTTTTGCCACTTGTGCCTTTGAAAAGGTCACACTTTGTTTTGTGTTGGACTATCAGATGGCTTTTTATTTCATTTCGCCACTTTTCGTCCTAAAAGCTCCCACATAACGGAGCGTAGGGATTGATCCATATGCTCCGTGCTCTGCTCGGGTATACACACTCCACTGAACAGGATTCACGTTATTGTAACTTTTCTTTTGTGAGCTGTGATTTTTTTTTTCTTTCTTCGCTGCGCATCTGGTGTTTGTGGCATTTGAGTCTTGAAGCGCTAATGTCTGACTCATAAGTCAACCATGTAATCAACGCCTTCTTATTCTTTACCTCATAATGCTTCTAAAAGAACGACAGCTTTAGCATTAAGAACAAATCCTTATTTTAACCATAAATTCTGAATAAAGAATTAAAAGAGGAAACTTATTTCATGTATTACTTCCTTGCTTTTGTTGCATCTTCTTCTCCTACTTCCTGTTACTGTCTGAACGTGAATGTCAACATGTTGAAGGTTAATACTAAGTTAATTGGGAGCCAGGATGCTTTAATACGAAGCTCCCAGTCACGTGACTTGGTAACAAAGTAGGGGGACGTTTTATTTTGGAGCCCAGCCTTGCTCTTTCATTGCCTGATGTTTATGATTAGATTAAACATCCATTAGTTCACTGGCATTCATGTCTTTACCTAAATGCTGCAGACATGAACCGTAGGCTTTATTGCACAGTAAATGTCTGTATCATTAGAGCTGACTGCATCATGTTCATCAGGTTACATTTACAGATGAGCCGTTTTGTTCTTCAAGATGCTTTAAATTAACTTAAACAGTCAATATTCATTTGAAAATTATTGTAAACCCATGTTTTCAGCTTGGTGAAATAAAAATTATGTTTTTGTTGATATTGTGGAATTTTGCATAAATAAAAACTTGATTTTATTTGTGCTTAAGTATAATTGTAGCATGAAATTAGAAGTTTTCCAGCTTTTTGCATCAAGTCTCAGTGCAGTTTACTCAGAGTGAGAGGGCCTCAGGGTAATCTCTGCAGGCCTTTCTGTCTGACATTTGTGTTGTTAAAATTCTCTGAATAAGTAAAAAGGTACTCTAAAATCAGCTCTTTAGATTGTATTGTAAACACTGAACACATGAACAAAAATCCCAGAGAAACAAAGATTTTTGTTTGTTTTTCTAGGATGCATTCCAACTTTAAAACTCTTTTCTCACACTAAATAATTTCTTTCTTTTTTTTCCTGACCTTAACAATTTTCTCGTAATGGGACATGTTGGATATACATTTGGCCATCTGGCTTATTTTCCCTGGAAATAGAGGTTATATGCAAATATTATAATCTCCCTGGAAAAATAAACAAAACAATGTTAATCTGTGATAAATGTGACTTTTTCTGTGTATCAGTGTTAATTTTAGTTGATGCATATGCTAAGTTTTACGTCTTTTATCAATTGACTCCATTGAAACATCAATATGTTTGTGAAATCCTTCATTTAGTGGCTCATTGTTTATCACATTTTGAGGAGGATAACTTATTTAGTCAGACTGACCACAAAACAATATTTTAACTAGCATGCAGCAAGAAAACTAGGGAATTTTGACTTTTGTGAAGCCAATAGAGATTAATTTTTGAAAATTTTCTGTTGCAAATGAAAACATTTTGAATATTTTGTCACAAAATGAATAAAGGCAGACAGTCATTCTTCGCAAACCAATCCCAGCACTGTTTGCTTTGCTGGGACCACACAGGGCAGTACTGAGGGTCCCGTTTGTCAACAGAGTTTCAGTCCTAACGCCTCAGGGGTTTGTGACAGAACCTGAGCAGGTTGCAGCTGCTGCTTTTAAAGCGATCTTCCTCTTTTTCATTTTAGATTTAAACTCAGACAGCTGAAAACTCACATTTCCTTCCAGGGACAGAGATCGTAACTTATGCTGAGCAGTTCCGACAAGTTGTCACTGAGATGTTTCTCTTTGTGGTTTTTCAGATATTCACACGCTATGGGAAGTGCTACACCTTTAATTCAGGCCTGGATGGACAACCGCTGAAGGTGACGACGAAGGGTGGGATGGGCAACGGCCTGGAGCTGATGTTAGACATTCAGCAGGACGAATACCTGCCTGTATGGGGAGAAACTGGTAAGCTCACCCATCATCACACACAGCCTCTCCAGCTTTCATCTGAAGCGGGATTTGTTTTCCCTTCAGAGGAGATTTGAGTTTAAAAGGGTTGTTTTGATTTTGATAAATAAGTCACCAAAGCAGCACGCTGTTTAAAGGAAATAAAAGCTTTCCGTAGGATTCCCCTTTAATCCTCGAGACAGAGACTTGATCAGACTAGACGGCACCCACTGGGATTTCTTTTGATGTAATTGTGAGGCTTTAAATCCATTTATTACAGTGAACTGGTGCATGCTTTAGACCAGACATGTCTAAATTAGTTCTTTGTTCATCTGTAGAGATTACAGTGGCTTAAAAGCACTTTTTATTCAGAAATTTTGAGTTAATTGAGTGACACTACTTACCCCACAGCATCCCTATGATGTGGATAGTGATCAAGTTTTACTTTGCTTAGATTTTACTGTATTACTTTTCAGTTAGGCTTCAAAAGCTCCATCAATCAAAATAAGAGCAGAACAATTTGCCAGAAACTGAATTGATGGCAGCTAAAGGCTTTTCTGTTTAGGGTCAAACTCCTCGTCTGCAGCGTCTCCCAGCGCTGCTTCCTGAAACTTTGATTGTAATGCAGCTGTAGAGGTGGCTGTGTGTTCATATCAATACTTTAGAGGCACAGAGAAATTAATGTCACAGAATGTTATTAAACAGAAGGCACGGTGTAGAAAGCTGTATCACAATGCCTCAATACAAACCAAAATGACTGCTGCTGTGATTTAATTATGTTCATAATAGACGTTCCTTATTTAAGGTGATTATTCTTCTGAGGGATTTTACATGAGCAGTGGTAAAAGGTTAAGGATGCTATTAGTGTTGTTTTACAGATATTGATCATTTTGAATTTTAACCAAATATCAAATATATTTGCGTTTATTCTCATATGTGGCTATGATTTCTTACATGTGAATATTTCTGCTTGGCCATCGATTTAAAGACCTTCATTACCTCAAACCTGGCTTGATGCCTCAAACTAAATAACGAGCCACTTTAATTCCCTTGAATTTTGTCCTTTCCATAAAAAATATGCACTGTTAAACTTGTGCGGTACGTCTGTAATGTCACACACTGATAAATCGTAAACCTAATTTTATTTATCATGTTGTGCATCCAGGGCTGCATGGTGGCACAGTTGGTTAGCACTGTTGCCTCGCAGCAAGGAGGTCATGGGTTCGCGTCCCGGCTCTGCGGCCTCTCTGCGTGGAGTTTGCATGTTCTCCCCGTGCGTGCGTGGGTTTCCTCCGGGTACTCCGGTTTCCTCCCATAGTCCAAAGACATGACTGTCAGGTTAATTGGGCTGGTAAATTGTCCTTAGGTGTGAGTGGGTGTGTGGTTGTTTGTCTCGTTCGTCTCTGTGTGGCCCTGCGATGGACTGGTGACCTGTCCAGGGTGTCCCCCGCCTCTCGCCCCTTGACCGCTGGAGATAGGCACCAGCTGCCCCGCGACCCTCTGTGGAGGATTAAGCGGCTACAGAAAATGGATGGATGGATGTTGTGCATCCACATTTGCAACCCCCATATTTCCCATGCTAAATGTAGTCAACCGCTGTAACGATTAGAGCAGAAGCTGCCAACAAGGCTCCGCTGCACGACTCGGAGGCAAAATCAAGGTCAAATAACAGGCTTAACTTGCAAAGGTTCAGTAGACAGAGAGCCCGTCGGTGCATCAGGCAAACAGCATCCGACAAGGAGAAGACTGGAGCACTCGTCATCCAGCGCAGACATAAACCAGCTCTGGGGAACAGGAACAAACGCAAAGAGTTTCAGACTGCTGCAAACATTATAAATGCAATACAATAATTAAAATTTGTTATAAAAATAGGTTTTATGCAAAACACCCAGTTCCTTTCTGACAAATGGAGAGATCTAGGTTCTGCATCACACCAGCTGATATTTTTTGTTTCTTGGAAGCATTTCTCTTTCTGTTTGTTGTGTTTCTGGTCACCACTGACCCTGGAGTTTTGCCACCTCTATTGTTTCTGTGACCTCTCCAGCTTCTGCTGGGAACAATAGGCAAGAAAGATGGCTTTGATGCACACTAGAGTTAATTTTTTTCTGAATCACTTACTCACACATTTGCATAATGCCTCAGTTTTATCAACACAGCAGCCCACATTCTGGCCATGGAGGCAAAAGTATTTTCTCACCTAAATGGAGATAAACTTGTACGTATTGATGGTATCAGGATGAATGATGTACGCAGATGACCTCAAAAGCTACCAAAAAAAAAAAAAAACGATTCAAGTTGCAGAAGTGGATCTCTCAGCAGGGCGAGTTGCTTGTTTAAAACATATTTCACTCAAGAGAATATAAAAGTCTTAGAGTAATCCTCCAGAGCCCTGACCTAAATCTTACTGAGCACCTTTGGGATTTTGTGGAGAAAATGGCAGATCTGAATGCTTTGCTGGCTGTAATTTTGAGTAAACGTTCCTCACTGCTACTACAAAAATTGCCAGGCATGAATGAGACATCCAAATGCTATTTATCCTCAAACTTGAGCTTTATTTTTACATTTTTATTATTTAAAATAATTCAATTTAGTTTTGCTCGCCCTTGTCTATTCAAATACTCTGGAGCAAAATCATCTTTGGGGTTGCAAGGAGCTAAAACCTGCTCCTTATACAGGTGTTTGGAAAGAATCAATTGATTATGGCAGGAATTATCAGTGTATATTCTTTTATTCATGTCAAATTTGAGATAAATAATGAATACTGACTAAAAATGAAGGCTTAACGTTAAAGCCATACTATATGCAGTTTTGCTTGTTTTGGCACCCCCTAGTGTCCATTTTAAATTACTGTTGTAAAAAACGTTAGCACCATTGTTTCTGCTCAGAAACACCTAAATCTAACTGTTGAAATGTCTCCTCAGCCTTCATTGCTTTTTACTGGAACGATTATTTACTCCTTCAAAGAAATCAGCTCTGTTCAAGTAGGGAGAGACTGGGAAAAAAATGCAGGAATCATGAGCTAAAACACACCGGCACTAGCATAACAGCTGGCCACATTGGGTTAGCCTAAAGCCTTATTTATGCTTCTGCGTCGGCTGCGCAAGTGAGAGACGCAGACGTATTGACGTAGGCGTTTTGCCTTCAGACTTCTACGTTTGCTGCGGGGTGTTGCAAAGCAATTCCCCGCCGGAACAACAGAGGCCGTAGCACTGGGAGCAGTACATTCACGTCGCTGATACTATGTCCTGGATACGTAGAGAGCGAATTTTGATTGAGCTGTAACGGATTCATGTCAAAGAACAAACAATGTTGTTAAAAAGAATTAAACGGGAGAGAAGGAGACAGCGGCGTCTGTTGAATGTCCATTCAGTGAGGACAAGACAGACGACGAGCGAATATGCAGCTTTAGTTCAACCTGTGAGGGACACTGATGGATTATATAAATGTCTTCTACTACTCTGTTGATTCCGACGTCAAGCCGGAAATGATCACGGGTTGTTGGGCCGACCAATCAGAGGCGTGCGCCATCCATACATGGATGGATGGATGGATGGATGGATGGATGGATGGATGGATGGATGGATGGATGGATGGATGGATGGATGGATGGATGGAGTTACACAGTGAGCATTTAAGGTATCGACATTCAAATTAAGGATGTTTAAGATTTAGAAGTTCACAAATTTAAATATAGTCAGAAGTGGGCTATTCGTTCAGTATCTTTTTATCCGTTCAGAAGGTAAAATGAAGGAGTGAGGAGATAAAAAGTGCTCTGATTTCACGTAACAGAGGTCAGACTTGGGTTGCAAAATCTAAACAAAACCACCGGGCAGATTCCAGCAACATGGCACTGAGAAAATCAGAACACACCTGTGAGCCCAGCTAAATAAAAAGACCTGGACATCCACAGAGGACAAGAGTGGCAGATCCACTATGAAGGGAAGACATTACACGGTTTGGAGTTGATTGCTGCTGTGAACCGACGACACGAGGTCAGAAAATCTCTCAGTTCAGGTGAAACGGTTCATCCTTAGGCTGGAAAAAGAAAAACACAACAAATATACCATCAACAAAATCAGAGTGTCAAAATCAAAACACACCAGGGAGCTAAGCAACATAAAAAGACCAAAACATCCAGAGAAAATTACTGAGGTGGGCAATCACAGGATTCTGTTGATGGTAACAAAAAGCTCCTTTTTAAATTCAGCCAAGGGAAGAGTCGTCTGCAGGAAGTTGACAAGCCATCAAATAATTGTATAGATGAGTTCATCCCAAGGTGCCAGCTACTCGTCAGCCACAAAAATGTATAAAAAAAAACAAGTAATCTGTTTTTGAAAATTATTTTTTGATGGTTAAACCGATACCAACCTGCAACAGTTTGAAAGAAGAAATCAAATAGGATGAGTGTTGAGGCCAATTCAAAACAGGAAGCATGCAGATTCATAAGTGATGCATTCAGCTTTTATCACTCAATGGGATGAATGAACATGCATGGATGCTGAAGGCACAGGTTGACTCTTGTTCTGAGATGTGACAACAGACAGGTGGAGTCAGAAATCTGTTTGCTCTGATTCAGCCAACAAAACAACCTATGACTGAAAACTTACTGTGAAATTACCACAGTTGGGTTTGGTAAATGAGAGGAATGCTATGGTTTAAGTTAATCAGCTCATTTCTCCTGTTCTGTTTTTCATTACCTGAAGTCAAAATTTCACCCGGAACAAAAACTGAACTCTGCAGTAATTAAGTTCCTGTAATTCATCAAAGAGAAAAAAAAAAACAGTTCATTTAGGTCCACAAGTTTCAGATGATCAAAAATATATAACATTTCATTTGAGTTTATCTTTACTATTACAATACATTTAAACCTAAACATGTTTAATATTTTAAAGCTTAAAGGGATATTTTTGTCATTTTGAAGTGGCGTTCGGTCAGCAGCAGCAGTTATCTGCAATAAAGATCATACCCACTGGTGGCATCGCTCAAACTGGGAGAATCCATAACCTTAAGAAATCCTCTGTCAGATTTGGAGATGCTGCAGCCAAACAGTAACAAGTTCATCATTTTTGGGTATTTGCAACAAATTTTCCTCAAAAATCTTCCTGAAGCATTAGAACGTTGTATTGCTCGTGCATAAACCTTGACAGTTTTTGCGTGAGACCATTTGTTTAGTTGAAGCTGTTAATGCTGCTGCTGCAGGACTTACAGCAGCACAGTAAGGTGGACGTTGTTTGGTTGAAACAAACTAAACAAACAATCATACTGAGTTGTAGAGGTTTACAAACCTGTTTTAATTTAATTCTGAACCATATAACACAAAAGGTGAGGAAATTTGTGTTTAGTGAATTATTTCTATGTTGTGACAATGCGTCTTGGCAATATCTTTTATATGGTTGAAAAGCCTAATTAGTCATCTTTACCATGAAGTGCAACTTGTAAAGATTGTGCATCTGTGAAATGAGCAACACAGCTAAACATGAGGGTAACGCTCCTCAAAAAATGCCAAATCCTCTCCCTTATTCTCCTGTTGGGATTCACTCCTGTTTGATGCTGCCAGGTGTGTTCTGGAATGACCAACAACACCTGAGTAATGGTGACCAGCAGCAAGAGGAGCCAGTCTGTTGTGGTTGCAAATGGATCTTCAGTATGCAGCAAGTTAAATCATCCAATCCACCGTCAACTCAGAGTCAGAGAAGAGAAGACCAACAGAATAATGCATTTTTCGGGGAACACGTTTAGCTGTGTGGCTCATTCCACAGACCAACAATCCTTGCAAGTCCTATTTTGTTGTAAAGGTAACTAATCAGGCTTATATAAAAGAAATAATCAACCAAACACATATTTCTTTTTTTTTTTTTTTTGTGCCGATGGATAATAGACCTGCAAATTAAAGTGAAACTTATATCTGGGCTTGTTTTGGCTGCATATAAACCTGCATAAAAACACAACAGACCCTAACAGGAACAAATAAAGCACAAGACTTTGTTGGCTGCAACATTTTATTGGATTCATAGCCCTCAAGGTTGTGAATTTTTTGTCAGCTATCTGTGTTTTTATTGGCTTCCCAAATGAGAAATTCCCTGTGTAATTGTTACATATCAGGAATTCTTTCATATAAAAGCATCTTATTGTTTTTCCAGTAGACTAAAAACAACAGATGGTCCTGACTTAAGGATGGCATGTACTTTTCTAAGCAGGAGGTTGAGTCACTTTCTATTATATGTGCAGCTCGAAGCCCCGAGCGTTTGTTTTGGCGGCAGCACAAAACGGTTTGATGTTCGGTCTCACCAGAGCAATACATTACAGTTAAAATCTGTCGCACTTCGTCGAGGCTCTCTAGCTGAATTCCAGCCACATCTCTGAGCTCCTTAATTGAAAAAAGTGAGAAAGCCGTGCTCTTAGATGATGATGGCAAGTGACAACAAGAGAGCGGGGAGGGGAAAGCAAAGGGGGGCAGAAAACAGACATCCCTAGCTGCTCTCACAGGAGCAAAATCTCTTGAATCCAACCTGCCGTCACAGCGAAAGGCATTTTTAGGTCACTGCACTCGTGATAAAAATATGTCCACAGATATACATGTATACGTCTGAGTCCGTGTGCGCGATTGAGGTTTTCCCTTCTACTACGAATTAAAGCGGCCCCTCTGCTTGATTTAAAATCCATACATCAGAGTCCTGTGGGGAAGGAAGCTCTCAGCTGTATTGATTTTCCCTTTTCCCCTCATCGTTTATTTATTTATTAATTTATACATTCACCATCATTTCCTTCACAGTAAATAAAGCTTCTGTGGGGTAAGTATCGTCATCCGCTAATCTGTTTTGAAAGCCCATCTCCTTTATCGAGGCGTTATTAACTCCCTAAGTGCCGCCGCGTGTTTGTCATTCATGAAAAGTCATGATGTTTAATAGCATTTGGATTTTTGATGGAGAAGCAATCAGAGCCTGAAATAAGACTTTGTCCCTTTTGGTTTCCAGTTTGCTCCCCCCCCCCCCA
This sequence comes from Callopanchax toddi, assembly GCA_006937965.1. Classification (NCBI taxonomy): domain Eukaryota; kingdom Metazoa; phylum Chordata; class Actinopteri; order Cyprinodontiformes; family Nothobranchiidae; genus Callopanchax; species Callopanchax toddi. The sequence goes on along the minus strand of SSNR01000002.1, from coordinate 4,893,318 downwards.
CTCCCTCCCTCTGGCTCCCTCTGGTTGGTAACGACAGCTTCTGGTTAGATGGTGTGAGGCCGACCTGTGCATACAAATCGTTATCCCCGGTTGTAACCGTCCTAACCTTTTACTGTCAACAGATGAGACATCATTCGAGGCAGGGATCAAAGTTCAGATCCACACCCAGGACGAGCCGCCGTTCATAGACCAGCTGGGATTCGGAGTGGCACCGGGGTTTCAGACTTTCGTCTCCTGTCAGGAGCAGCGGGTACGTACTGGATACGAGAACGACAGTGAAAACATTCAAATAAATGTGCATTTTACCAGTGAGAGAAATGATTTCAGAAGGCATTTATGTTTAATTACAAAGAATAATTATGTACTTTAGCAAAAGAACTAAAAACAAATAATGTCACGAAAATTCTAATCACTGATAATGTGTGTAATTATGCATTTTGTCACCATCATGGTTGTGTTTCTTATTTTTTCAAACAAGTGAAAAATGATTCCTTTAAACAGAATGTCAGTGTTCATGCATTGCATTTTTCCAACACTGTTTTAGTTCAAAGCAGATTCTCTTATTTGATAAAACATGAGACCAGTATTACCCACAGTGCACCATGACCTCTGTTGGTTCAAGTGTGTTCTAGTGGCAGCTAATTTACAGGGTTATTCTGCATAGATGTGAGCTAAAACATCATCAGATTTTCACACAAAATCCACTAAAACACTATTGTTGAACCAGTTTGGAAAATTACAGAAACTCAGTTCAGTTAATAAGGGTGCATTAAGAACAGGATTTTATTTAATTTTTTTTATGAATGGATTGTGAATGTAAAAAAAGCATTTTACAATTTGAGAACTCCAGCATAAGAACCACATCCTAACCTGTTAAAAAACAAGGTTTTACTATCATGATTTGGGCCAGATTTGCTGCAGCTGGGTCAGAACAATTTACCACCACTGATAAAGCAAAGATATCTAAATCATAACGGTGAATTTGAAAAGAAATGTAATGACAGAAGCCAGCAAAACTAAGCCCAAAATCCAGCAATGAGTGGTAAAAGAGAAATATTGAGATAATGCTTTAGAAAAGTCAAAATTCAAACATCGTGGAAAGATTTGAAGCGAATAACTCATCTAAAACATCATTTAGTTGTGTTTGTTGTCTCACCAGAGGATCAGATGTCTGATCCTTGATGCTTCTCACAAAAATTAGAGATAATGATCCAACATTCAAATTACAAGAAAATTATAAAGTGCAATATTTTGTTATTGAACTGCGTTCATTTGATCTCATTCTTGTGTGAATTTTATTTAATTCATGCAAAAACATCGAAAGACCCGAAGGCTTTGCAAACTTTGAAGCACTAATCTATTTTAGCCTTGAGCAGAGATGATCTGAGATGCTGAGGCCTTGTACGCTCAGTACTTTCTCTAACACCGCTACCCTCAAACTAAGGTCCCATCTGACGCTGCCTCAAAGTCACAGTACTCAAAGCCATATATCGTTTTCTCTGCAACACAGACGACTGTGCAACTTTCCCCACACATGCTGTAACACTCAAAACTGGTAAACAGCTTAGATGTGTAAAAATTAAATTTCCCCTGGGAGTATTTTAAAGAATACTTGTTTTTTGGCTTCAAAGAAGTAGTTTGTGAAGTCTGTAGTAACTCTGCTTGAAATCATTTGATGAGATGCTGCGTACCGGCATCATCAACACATCACAATGTCGCTGCCTTTGATGTAGCTATATGGGAGGTGTTTGCATCTTTCAATGCAGACTTTCATGCATAGCTCAGGTAATGGATCAAATAAATATTTGCATGATTGTAAAATATACAGCATGAGTGAAACATGCCTTATTTCTTAAATCATTAATTAACCCCCTGCTGGTGAGATTCTTGCTGCAACTTTTGCAGAAGATGCAGCTCCTCTGGCCCAAATACATATGAAAGGATGTTGTTTTGTCCACATTATCTCCACCGTCAGTTCTGTGCTTCTGCTTGTCAAACTCAGTAACTCTGAACCCCCAGACAGCGCTGCACACAAGCCCAATTTGTTTTCACTTTTCACGCACAGCTGCTTCAACGTTCGCCCAAAAAATACCTCTATCACTTTTGAGTACAGCAGCCTGTGACTGGGCTGATTTCATCCATCCCACACAAGAACAGGGGGCAACATCTGGATACCATCTGTTCCTCTTTACACCAGTGATGATGGTGGTCATTTTTAGAAACTTTAAAACCCTTTTCAAACACGAGATAGAAGACATTTATTTAAAAATCTGTAATTATGTAGTTATTTTGCAGTAAAAACTCCAAAACAAGCTAAACATTCACTGTATTTTTGTTAAAACTTGTGAGTAATTGGATGTAAAATTGCTACACAGACAGAAATCAGAAGTTTTATCTTTAACTTTTATCATTTGTTTGACTCAAACATTGTATAACAGACTGAAACTGTTGTTTTTTTCTGTGAAACCCAGAAGCAGCACTGTGGTTTTATTAATTACCCAGATCTGCTGGATTTCTGTGAACAGCTCATGAGAGGCCAAATTAACCCTCTTCCATGAGCTATCCGTCCCGGTAATGCAGCATGTCTGAATTATCGAGGAAGGGGGGGGTTAATTCCGTTACTGTGACACATTCTGTTGCTCTCCAATTAATGGAAAGCAGTGCATGTCTGAAACAGGCTTATGTGACAGAACAAGTCATCTCAAGTGGACATTAAACACCTCCCACCTGTGACTTCACAGGAAGGAAAAAGCAGAAAAGTGACAGAACCTGAAAGTGACCTTAAACAGATTTCTTTACACGATAAAAGCGCTGAAAGCAGATTCTAGCTGGCAGGAAAAGATGTCTCACAGCTCCATCGGAGACCAAACTCATCCTGAATATTTAGTTTTTTTCTCTACTGTAAAACAAAGGAACAATATATTTGCTCTCAAAGCTCAGTTCAGCCTCTTTTGTCAATCGCTGCTCTCTCAACTCCCTCCTGTCTCATAAATACAACCGCATCTGTGAAGACCTTGCAACAGGAACATTGACTGTTAATGTTTGCTCTGCTTAATTTCAGCTGCTTCTTTTTTGTGATACTGGGGGGAAAAGAACACATCTTCAAGCATTATAAGGTTTATTTTAGAGTTTCTCCTGCAGAAATGAAAATATGTATAGAACAAAAAGGATCTTATCTATTAGACTCACTGTTGGAGCTGCCTTGGAGAGGAACCTGTCACGTGGGCTTGCTCAAGGCCCTTTTCAGACATCAGGGATTAGAATAAGACAGACAGCCCACAAGGTCAGAACTGCACATTATACTGTGTTTGTGAGCACCAATGCTGTATTTCTTCCATGCAAGCAATAGTAAAAAAAAAAATATATATATATATATATATATATATATATATATATATATATATATATATATATATATATATATATATATAATATATAATATATAAATTTGCAGGCTTATTTTTTCTCACTAAGGGAGAAAAAAGAAATACAACATCAATCAGTCGCTTTTTTAATCCCTCTTTTGACACGAGGCAGGTTAAATGAGGCTGTTTGGTTGTCTGAGGCTTTAATTAAGGCACCAATGCCAGAATGCGCTTGAAGGGATTCTTCATGTTTGCGCGCACCTCAGAGACCTTAGATCCTTGTGCAGTTTTAACAGTTATCCACGTGGGAATTTAGCATAAATAAAGAACGCAAACTTAGCCCGGTCGGCTTGTCGGCGTTGGTCTTGTTCAGTGAAATGAAGTGGATGTAGGTTGCTCCTCTCAGCTGTGAGTAATTCTGTGGGTGCGATGGCTAGTTTGCAGCAAAACAAATCGTTAACTCTGGTCCCTAATATGCTACAGATTCATGCATAATGACTGGAGGGGAGAAACGGAGGATTTTGGCATGATCTCAGTCCATCCACGTCCTCGCTGCTAGTCAGTGCATTCCTGTGTCGGAAGGCTGCAGCAGGATTTTGCATGCTGCTAATGTCGTGTCTGCAGGAAATAATGCTTTGTTTTTGTTGTTTTCCACTGGCTTCCTTACATTTTTCTCCCTCTCTCTTTCTCTCTTGCTTCAGCATTCATTATAATTGTGGTAATACAGTTATTCTCTTTAATATCAGTCTCCATTTTCCGCTTCCCTTTTCTGCGCCTCTGTTTATTTATTCCCTTGCCTGGCAGCCTCACTCTTCATTAATCTAATGCAGTTTGCTCACACTCATTCAGCCCTCTGCTTCAGCAGTCCTGTAGTGTAAAGCTGTCAGGGACTTTTCTTGCAGCCAACCCGTCACTCACCCTGATTCCATAAAAAGAAAAAATTGCAAAATGCCCCCTTTTAACATAAAAAGCAAAAAAACCTGCAAAATATTTCCTCTGCCTGTCTTTCCTGTCCTTTTTACCCTCCTCTGACTGCCTCGTCTTTATTGTTTATTGGCTATATTTGTCAGTTAATGAATGGAGAACATCTTACCATGATTTGTTCCCTTCCTCGTGGTCATTAAACAGCTAATTGCACATTAAAACATGCCTTCAAATCTTAGACGTCAGGGCTCTTTTGTTGACACTGCTGACGTTAAGCTGCCTGGAAAAGAATGTTGACTCAGTGTGTGATTTAAAAAAAAAAGTTATAGAGCTCTTAAAAATGTAGAGAATTTAAAATAGCAGAACCATTGGGATAAAGAGCTAATAACTTCATTCCACATGGCATTGAACACTTTATTGATTGTCCCGTTCCAAGCAGGTTCCGTTAGGTTTTTATTTTCTGTTTGACTTTGGGACTCATTACAGCGTCCTGATAAAGTTTCCTTCAGGCTATCTGCTTTTTAAAGTGCACTTTAATGTACGTGTTTGGGTGTGAATACTTTATGTGCACGCTGAATGCCGCCTTGGGTTATTAATAAGCAAATCCAGTTTGCTGCACCCGTGGCTGCTTCTGTTACTCTGGTACAAATTGTAAAATGCAGGTTCCTAAATCACAATGGTGGCCCTTAATTTATTGCTATGTGAGCACTCGGTGGTGCACGGTTTGGACCAATGAGACGGAAACACTCGTGGGCCTATTTTTTTAATCGCCCTTTGCTTTATTTAATGCTTGAGATTTTGCACCTTTTTAACTTGGATTAAATGTAAATGAGAGCCATTGATGTTGTAATATTAGATGCAAATTAGAAAACCACATTCCTCTGGAGACGGCTCACTTTGATTCCAGTGCAACACGTGATTCACTCAGGTTTGGCCTGGAAAGGAGGCATGTATTTTTAGGTTTTAATTTATAATTAATGCCTCCTTATTTTTCTGTTGCATTAAATTAATTTTAATTCTTTCGATTCTCTGGACTTCAGGCTACAACTGAGCATGTTACTTTTTCCTCCCTCCAGTAAATTTTCTACTGTTCAAGAACTTTGCTAATAAGCTCAAAATATGAACAGAGAAGATAACTAATTGTTTAGGAACTTAAATATTATTATGCAATATCACTTAATTGTCAAATGATACAAAATAGTTTTTCTTTACCAATATTTTCATTTATTGAAAAAAATAATAATCACAAACGTCACACAGTTTCAGTATTTTTGCTACTGAATTAAATATACTTTTTTATATTTCATGTGCTCACCTTCCTTTTGTAAAGCGGCCATGTCTTTAAAAGATTTCTGTGAATTTACACCCGTTATTCTTCAGAATTCTTCTGTTTTTAAATATCTTGTGAGATATTCTACTGCAATTAAATTCAGGTAACATCTTTCATAGAATCAAATAGAATAGAATTTAAGCAAAGTGAAAGGCAAATTGATGCACACAGATTCACACAAGGAGAAAAAATATAGAAAATTCAAAATAATCAAGAGAGTGTACATTAAGGGCAGATTTAAAGCATGAAAAAATAATAAAATACTGTGCAATTATTCAAATTAGCATACTCAGATTCAGGTGCAAAGAAATGTGCAAATAATAGTGGGATTATTGTTATTATTGTAAGACTGAGTAGGAAAGCATCAGGTCAAAGTTCAAACTTTAGTGTGATTTTGCAGGTTTGCTTTGGATTGTTGGTGTGCTGAAGTAACTCATCTGTTATGTAAACTGGAAGTCAGTATTTTCCCAGTACTTTGGCTAATTGTCAGAAATCTGTTGAGTCATCTTCCGATCATCTTGTTGTCTTATTGCTTATTTGTGGAATTTTCATTTACTGTGCTTGTTTTGCTCAAAGTCACATTTTAAAGGCATGCTATGCAGTTTTGATTGTTTTGGCACCACCTAGTGTTCGTGTTAAGTTACTGTTGTAAAAACATTAGCATCATTGTTTCTGCTCAAACACACCTAAATCTAACTGTTGAAATGTCTCCTCAGTCTTCATTGCTTTATACATGAGCGGTTATTTACCCCTTCAAAGAAATCAGCTGTGTTCAAGCAGGGAGAGATCAGAAAAAAGCAGGAATCATGAGCTAAAAACACTCCGACGCTAGCATAACAACTAGCCACATTGGGTTAGCCTAACCCTCGCGAGATACGTGACTTTGTGAGACTTCCGGGGCACTGAACCGGAGAATGAGATGTTGCAATCGTGGTATTCGGATCTAAGCACCAGATGGGGCTGAGTGACTTTTCATTAACCCTGTAAAGGGTCATATTAGCACAAACTGGCTCCAGGAAAAGATTTTAAAATATGAAAAAGTCACATATGCCTTTAAGGCAGACAGGCTGTTGAACTACTGTTTATGTTCTTAAACAAAGCTATGACTAATAGCAGGTGAGGTGTTGTTTTCTATGACTGCTGCTTATAGAAGCTGACGTCATGCCTTGTCCTTTACAGTACATTTGATTTCCATCAATAAGTTCAGAGACAAACCTGACGCACTTGCAGGTTTAGGTTTCACCTTTTTGCTGTCTCTTATGTTATTTAAGAAGATAAGTTCTGCACTGACTCGTTGCTTTGTCTCCTTACTGCTTTAATAAAAATCTTACAGCTTTTAGATTTTGTTGTCTTATTATGTCACATTTTTTATTCTTTTGTGATGATTTTCTTGTGAGAAGTCGGTCGCCCTACATTATGTTGATGCAATAAGGAGAAGTGGAAATCAATTATGTTTTAACAATCTCAGGTTTTACAGCTGTATTCACTTTTGTAGCATCGTGTTTTGGGTTTGACGGGAATTTTAGAAAATAATTCTACTTTTCGGGGATACTACATGGTATTTTTTGCTGTAATGCTATGCGACAAATCACATGCATGACCTGATACGTGATAGAGCTCACACGATTCAGCACTAAATATTATAAATGCATCTACTTCGTGTTGTGATTGTAAAAAAGTCTAAACAAATACGTCTTCATATCACAAAAAGCTTTTATCAGCTCAAATGAAAAGTGCAAAGTACCCAGCATTTATGGTAAAACATGTTTAGATTAAAGGGAGGGGCACAGATATTATTTTTTGATATGATATCATCCAGTACTTTTGGACTGTTTGAACGTTGGAGTGCATTTGAGGTTCCACAAGAGTGACACAAAGTGTAAACTTGTTGGTTAAAACACAGAACCCATGGGGTTTTGTTCTGCAGTGAAACAGTGACGATAGAAACTCCTACAATAACACACTTCTACTCCACAGCTGGTACCAGAGTGGGCAGTACGATGAAAGCACAGAGGGAGACTAGAAATAGGAGCGCGTAGGAGAAAAGCTCCAACAATAACCACCACTGTACAGATGTACTCACTGTGAATGCGATGTGTCCTCTGTGTCTAATACAGTAAATGGACTGTGTAATGTTCAGAGTCTGGTGTGTAATGGCCTCTCGTGTGGACGGCGTAACAAGTTTGTCATCTTCCTGACAGAAAGTAGAAGGTCAAATTACAGCATTACCAGCACGCAGGATGGGATATTCAGTGGATAAAGAGGTTTTCTCCTCTCTTTCAGCTGACGTACCTTCCCCCGCCGTGGGGCGACTGCAAGTCCACTGCGATAAACTCTGACTTCTTCAGCACCTACAGCATCACGGCCTGCAGGATCGACTGCGAGACCCGATACCTGGTGGAGAACTGCAACTGCAGGATGGTGCACATGCCCGGTATCTCACTGCTGCATGCAGACACACTGTATCAGCATTCGCGTATCAAAGTGCTGAAGTGGCTGTTATTGTAATCTCATCGGAAATCCATTCACGTGAAGTGGTGGTCCCAATCCCGCTCCAGGAACAAACAGGATTTTGGCAACGCCTTCAGAAAATCAGATGCTTTCGCACTCTAGTGGATCGGAAAACTCACCCCGTTTCACTTTGTGTTTGTGCAGTGATTAAAGCTGGCGTTTGCTGCCTGCCTCTTACGTTTAATCACTTTGTGGGATCTCGGATGGCAAATTGAAAAAGAGGTTAGGCACAGAGGAAACATTTGGATTTGGCCCTGGTTAACTCCCACTTACCTGCTCCTCCTTAAACATCTCAGTCCTCAGTCAGCCTGACAGTCTGTCTGTTTTATAATCAGAATTATATGCTCCCTTCTTGTGCAGCTGATTATTGTAAATCAACCAGCTGAAAACCCTCTGTCCCCTGGATTGTGCTCTTCTAACGTTCATCTCTCAATCCCCCAGTGACTGCTGGAGACACTTTTGAAGAAACTGTTGTGAATTATAGCAGCAAGGAAGTAATTTCCTCTTCATTCGTGGCAGGTCTTTATCCAATTCTGTCTTGATAGATTAGGAAAGATGGCTCAGCTGTCAGAGGTAGACGAATGGATACGAGGTTGACAGAAACTATAAGGAATGATGAATGAAGTATTTTATGAGACGAGATCAAAATTATGAAAAATACCCAGTTATGATAAGGACAGTAATGACTGTCTGACACAAAGTTCATTGTAAACCCAGCTTCTGCAGACTTTTTCTATGTTTATCCCCTGCTCCGTTTTTATCCCACGCTGAACTCGCTGTCTTTCCCCTGCCTGTTCGTAGGAGATGCCCCATACTGCACCCCGGAGCAGTACAAGGAGTGTGCAGATCCTGCCTTAGGTAAGGAGATAAACCAGCGAGATGTTTGTGTGTGTACTCTGTCGGTGTGTATGCCCCACTGTTCAGAGCTCCTGATCTAAGCTGATAACAGATAATAGTGTTCCTTCAGCATGGTAGTACTGAGGCACACACACACACACCGCTGTCTCTCCATCTGAGAAAACCTTTCATGTCTGTTGGTTGTTTTCTCACCGGCTTGCAATCTGTCACTCTTTTGTGACACCGTCTCATGTGTTTGCCTCTGGCGGCTGCTGTCCCTCTGACTCTGTCAGTATGTGTCTTATATCTCTTTTTTTATGTCTTCTAAAGGTCTCTGAGGTCGCTCTTCACAGCGTCTTCTTTTTGACGCCTCTCACTCAGCTGGCGTTTTGTTAGTCATCCTGCATTGACGATAAATTAATATTTCTCTTCCCCTCTGTTTGTCTCTTCCTCCCTCTATTTCCTTCTCTGTCATCTTTATTTTTCAGACTTTCTCGTTGAGAAGGACAATGATTATTGTGTGTGCGAGACGCCGTGCAACCTGACTCGATACGGCAAAGAGCTGTCCTTTGTCAAGATACCCAGCAAAGCGTCGGCCAAGTATCTTGCCAAGAAATTCAACAAGACAGAGCAGTACATTGCGTAAGTCATATTTTTATGTTTTTATAGCCAAAGATTAGCTTTGATTATTTATTTTTCCACACTCTTAGTGCAGTTTATTCTGTTTTGTACTGCTATCAAAGTCAGGGCATTTATATTTTTTTAAAAGGCAACTTTACATGAAGTATCCTCGCTTCGCCTTGTTTTCCTTCACATATCAGTGTCTGGGTTGAGGGGGCAGCATCCCAAGTAGGGAATCCCAGACTGTCCTGGCGTTCCCAGGCCAGCCTGGAGATGCACTTCCTCCAGCTTGTCCTGGGTAAATCCAGGGGCCTCCTACCAACTGGACATGCCTGAAACACCTCCCCAGGGAGGCGTCCAGGTGGCATCCTGACAAGATCCCCGAACCACCTCATCTGACTCCTCTGTATCTGGAGGAGCAGCAGTTCTCTGAGTCCCTCCTGGATGTCCGAGCTCCTCACCTTATCTCTAAGGCTGAGCCCGGCCACCCTGTGGAGGAAACTCATTTCTTACTCGTAATCTTGTTCTTTCAGTCGTTACCCAAAGCTCAAGACCATCGGGGAGGACTGGAGTGTAGATCAACCAGTAAATTGAGAGCGTTGCTTATTTTCTCAGGTCTCTCTTCAGCACAACAGACTGGTTCAGCGTCTGCATCACTGCAGACTCTGCCCCGATCCGATACATGAAGTACCTAGAAATTAAACTGTTGAGGTGTAAAATAACTTTTATGTTGCGTTTTAACCCTCGTGCTGTCTTAGGGGGTCAAATTGACCCAGAAAGACTAGAAAACTCCATAAGCCCCAAAATAAGGACAGTGTGAGGGTGTGTTTAGAACATGTTACATAAGCCAGTACTTCATTGAACTGTGACTTATCAAGTCAAATTGCAAATTAATTCTAAAATGTCTCATTATGTTGGAAATTTGAATATTGCCGCTGTCTTTTTGTGTTTTTACGTGAATCATCTCTATCATCTATCAGTGGTTTTATGGATGAGTTTTCAAAGAAAAGTGTCAAAAAGTACTCGTGAATTTTAATAGTAAAAAACACACCTTTTTTTTTGCCATTCCTGAAATGTTGCATTTTTGGAGATAGAAGGTTTTTCCCTGACAGCAACAATAGGTTAGACATGTTTCCTCTGAGTTTCCCCGAGTGTCTGGAACTCGTCTCAAAGCATTCTAGTTTCTGTGAGTCTGGAAGAAGTGAGAGGCGACTTTGAGAATGGCTGGTGAAACTAAAGCCATGTCCACCCAACTTTTTAAAACACTTTCAAAAGGTGAAGTTTTTTTTTTCAGTCTCAATTTGTGGCACCCCCATGTGGACATGAGATATGGAGCTTTTCAGAAACAATAGTCAGCTTTGAACATGCTCACAGTTACTTTGTAAACCAAAAACTGCAAACAGATACAAGAATGGAGCCATTTTCACTAGTTTTTCTCTTCATCCTGATACTGTTTCAGAGTTTCAAGTAAAATTAGAAAAAGTCATTGTCATAAACTGAGAAAAAACACCTATTTTAAAAATATCCAAAGAATGTGCAGCCAGGGCCTTGTGACTGACTGAGACAGAAAAGAGAATCTGACCTTCTTATAGCAACTAAATAAAACATAATTAAGACACTTTGTGATTAAAGAAAATGTGCTTAACCTTTAGACCAATGTTGTAATGTATCTGCAGTTTTGATCATCTTAGAAATTTATGAATTTTCTCTCAATTCTCTCAAACAGTCAGTCACTTAATAGAGCATTTAACACAACTTCTGTTTACCAGAGCACCATATGACATTTTAAATATGAAAACATCATGTAAACACAATAAATGATCTCAAAAGCAGGAACAATAGTTCCCTCTGGTTCTTAGTCTGGATCTGGGAGAGATGATAAAATAATTAAATTAACATTATAGACCTTTTTGTTTCATTCGTGCCACCAAAAGGCCTAAATATTATCTTCCTTTTTCATCTGATCAGATTTGCTTTTATTATCCTTTTAATTAACTAACTTGACTTTCATGGCATTCTCATCAGAATCAGCAAAGTGAATAAAAAGATCCAAGTAAGAGCCTTAACTTGATTAATCAGTCAAGTATAAAGTGCTCCTTAACCAAATATACTGGAAAAGATCAAAAGTTGTTCGAGGAAATGGGAAGAGGGTGCCGTAATAGTTGAATCTTTTATTCATCACTCCCAGCAGAGCTGTTGAGGACAAGATAATTACACCATATGTAGCCTGAGTGCTGTAAGAAACTGGCACTTCTCCCTTCAGAAATTTTATTAATTCCCCGTGGTTAGACGTGACTCGGTGTAGTTCATTTTTCAAGTGGCTATATTTCCAGAAAAATGAACATTAGCTGAAGTGTTTTGATATCTAAGCTGCACAGTGTTGGGGAAGTGAAGTGTCTGACTTTCTGCTGGGTAACCTGCAGACGAGGAGGCTTTGTTAGACAAACAGTGGAGCCTGCTGTTTGGCAGCAGCTCTGATCCAGTGTGTTTCGAGTTGCGAACTCACGGAAGCATTGGTGAAAACATCAAAAAAGGGGGACCTTCACACGTCAGATGGAAATGATAAGAAAACATCAACAAACGCACGGAGATCAGTGATGTTCAACCAGGGGACGCTTGTAGCGCAGTACTGGAATGTAGATGGGAGATCTCACGTGAAACTGACATCTTACATAAATCCCTTTATTAATCTGATAGCAGATTTAGAAAAACATTTTAAATCATAAATAAAATAAATGTAAATACATGTCCGGTTATACCTCTCAGTTATTTATGTTCTCTAACTCTTTAAACAGCAACATAAAGGTTGTTTACAGAGCAGCTTTTCGTCAAGTAAGAACTGAAAAGCACAGCTAGAGGATTTAAGCGAATACTGACTCAGATTGTAGGGAAACTATGTTTTTTTCTGAATAATAAAGCTGAGTTCAGCTTAAATGTGGCTAGGTGACACAAATGCACAAACTGCAACACCAGGTATTAGTCAGATCCTCTCCATTTGCTTCACATTGCTGCAGTCAGGCTCATTACAGGGTTTAAAACCTCCACGTTTACTTCTCTTCTTTGTTAGATTTTATTGATTTTTAGCGCTTATCATGTCCCTAAACGTGTCGCAGATCCACAAACCACATCCTGTTAACTGTTCTCAGGTCACAGTTTGTGACGGAGACTGATCAAGTCTTCTTTAATGGAACGGCTATACTACAAAGTTTTCTCTAGAAAATTGCAACCCTGACCTGCTGTGACCGTAGTAAAAAAAGAAAAAAGAAAGGCACAACTTGATGGATGCTCTAAAGGTGTGACCAGGAAGAAAAACAGGTTTCAAAACAAAAAAAGGTTGGTGATCTGTAATTTGTACTTTTCACCGTGAAACAGGAGACGTGTCAGGTTTTTATATCAATGTTGCTTTATCTTCGAGATGTGAGTGTGGAGGCTGTGTTAACTCAAGTGTTGTTTGTGCAACCAGGGGAAAGTTTCTGCAGACTGTGAGCAACTGTCTTCAGTAAAATAATAACTAACAAATTAATTTGAAATCTGTAAATAGTTTGGATTAGTTCCTGCTCCTATCTGCTGGGCGGTTTACAGTGAAAAACACTTGTGTCTGTTTATGCAGACTTTTTGGAACAATATTAACAGATATTTGTATTTTTCTAAACATTATTTGATGTTGTTGAGTGTCTTTCTTTCACTAGAAAGCTGTCAGTTCCTGATCTTTGAGAAGCAGGAGGTTAAATGTGGCTCAGAGCCGATGCAAAGTGCACATTTTAAACTCAAACCTCTCATTTTTTTATAGTGGTTTTGAACAGATACTAAATATTTCATCATATGCCTTTAGCATCATGAGGATTCAGTTCATGTAACACTGTCAGTTTTACAACACTGCGTTGCACACAGATCTTGTTCGGTCCTGTGGCGTCAATGCACATCCATCTGCACTGATCTCGGCTCCCACAGAGTAAAGGATTGTGGGTATTCAACCAGTGCACACAGACGTGTTCCAGCCTTCAGAAATATCCTCCTGGGATCCTTAAAGAGGACACTGGCTTCTTGTACTATTATGTTTAATTCTGTTCAGTTTTTATCACTTTTATTTAGGGAGATTGGATTTTAATTTTTGGTCTTTTTTTTTTTTTAGTTATTAATTTTTAGAAAAATGTAAACTTTTTTTATTTTGAACTACTAAATATTCAAAAACAAGCCTTGTTTTGTTATGTTTATGTGTTGATCTTACTAATCTGAATATACACACACAAACGATCTGGTCTCAGGAGGAACAAACATCAAACGATCCTTCAGAAATAAAAACTGATCATTTAATGATATTTTTTTTTCAATTCAATAAGTTTATTTCACTCAAAAAAATTCAATATACAAACGTCAAATCAAAATACAAAATACCAACCAGAATACAAATCATTTGAGTGAAAAAGGGGGAGGAAGAAGAAAAAATCTTATATGACCTACCCCCTTCAACTAAAGACAAAATCAATTACAAAATGGCCGTATACACAAAAAGTAAACAGCTTTTCCTTCACAAACAATACCAGAACTAAAACATATCAATCCTCTATCATTAACTCACAAGATCATAGGATTTTAGCATTTTTTCTTTATACATTTTTTTAAATCATCATCCAGGTTATTCCATAATTTTACACCATATATTGAAATGCACATTTGCTTTAATGTCGTACGAACAAATATTCTTTTAAACTCAGATTTCTTTCTACTTTTTTCATTATTTGTGATCAAAACAAAACACTTCTGTAACTTTGTTGGCAGTGACTTATTTCTAGCCTTGAACATAATTAGTAAAGTTTTCAAATTAACCAAATCTCTGAATTTTATAATTTTTGACTGAACAAACAATCCATTCGTATGTTCTCTTGGATGTAGTTTATGTAAAATTCTTAAAGCTTTCTTCTGTAACAGAAACAAAGGATTAGTATTTGTTTTATATGTATTGCCCCAAACCTCTATACAATAAGTCAAATATGGAACAATAAATGAGTGATATAATGTCTGAAGTGTTGATGTTTCTAGAACGCTTTTGACTTTGTTTAAGAGACCAATACTTTTAGAAAGTTTTTGTTTTATATAAGTTATGTCTATATGTTTATATCTAGCAGCAAAAACTGCAAATTGCAACTAAACTGTCATACTATCATACAGTGGCCATGAAAAAACATGAAATAAATGATTCAGATCTTTGATGTGGTTTGGATTAATTCATATCCTGCCTGTTTGAATAGCCTCAGTCTGAAGAAACAGAGATTAGTTCTGACCAGACAGCTAGTTCGAGTGGGGCTGAGACCGAAGTGGATCACTGCTGTCTTCAGACAATTAAATCTCAAAAATGTCATTGTGTTTCATGCAAAGTCTTCTTTACAGTAATTTACACAGATGTCTATGAGTATTGCATGGGCGTAGATTTGGCGTGAACGGAGGTGACGTGTCCCCACCAATAATTCAATCCAAGGATGTAGAAATAGCACTGCATCCCCACCAGTAATACCTGCAGCCCAGCGGACCGAGGTGCTGTACGTGCTGCTGTGCTCAGACCTGTGTCCAGGTGAAGGAGGCGTACGTGTCTGTGTCGACCGGCGCTAGTCCCATCGCGCCGAGCCACTCACGTCGACAGCACCTGTTCTGGGTCTGGGTGGTCCGAGCTGGACTAGCCGTCGAGCCTTTTCCCGGTGATGGTAACTTTAGGCCGTTCCGGGACCAGCGTTACAGAACGGATCGCTTTAATCTGCACTTTCAGTTTCAGCACACACGCGTCCCGTCCTGGGCCTCCCCCCAATGTCACGAGCAAATCTACACCATTGCAGTATTGTAGCAATAGTTCGAATAACTTTTCCAAACATTTTCAGATTTATTAAATACATTACTCAACAAGCAATCACAATTTTTCCACTGTGGTTTCAGAAATGTGAGATTGTGTGCTTTTGACAAAGTCAGAGTGGGCCAGACATCTTTTAAACTGTGAAGATATTTGTTTTTCTTATCTTCATGTCTGCATTAACATTATCCTTTAAAGTTTGCCCTCAATTTCACCAGAGTGTCTTCAAGTCTGGCAGATCATCACTTGTCCTCACTCTGATTTAAATATTCAAACAGAGAGTCGAGTATAAAAGAAACTACAAACTCAAAATGTGGTTTTGATCTAAAACCCATAAGGTCTGACTCTGCCCAAAGAGAAGATATTCAAAAATGAAAATATTCCTCTGTCTTGCCCGGGGTCCTTTTTTTTTCTGTTGAAATCAAACAGCTGTCATCGTTCCTTTTGTGCTCCTGAATGACGCGGCCCACCGAGGGAACATTAGTTAGCCGTGGCAGGTTATTTGCCGAGCTTGACGCATCTGCTCTGGTATCTGCAGAAAGTGGCGGCGTCACTCGTCATTGTTCTGTGCCGGAGGACGCTCTGGCAGAAGCGTGTGCAACATGTTAACTGAGACATTTAAATACGTGCCTTAAAGACGTGCGTTCTGCTCTTTCTGTTTACAGTGATAACATTCTGGTGTTGGATATCTACTTTGAAGCTCTGAACTATGAAACCATTGAACAAAAGAAAGCCTACGAATTGGCAGGCCTTCTGGGTAAGGAAATGGCTGTCAAGTTTTGTTCTGTTTTTGGAAAAGAATGTCTGCAGTGTGCAGCGTGACAGATGCTTTGTATCTTAAGTGACAGTAGTGCAAGTGCGTGCATGCTTATAATAGGTGTTGACGCCGCTGGAGACACTAAACAGACGATTTTTTAATATATATTGTTGTTTTTAGCTGCAGAATTGGAAACACTTGCATTGCTTTTTTGACATTTTACCACATGCTTGTTTAAAACTTGACCTAATGTAGAACAAAATTATCTTTTCTCTTTTATTTTAGGTGATATTGGAGGTCAGATGGGTCTCTTCATTGGTGCGAGCATCCTCACCGTTCTTGAGCTTTTTGACTACCTATATGAGGTAAGATCTCCATTTTTTTCTTAATTATGCCATGCAAAAAGTGTCAACGTAATTTTTGACACAGCTCTAATATTAAACTTGTGCATAAGTGTTACCATCCTCTTAAGGATATGTTATGGCGAACATCACATGGAGCTCTTTTCTCCACAAAATCCTGCAGCCTATTTCTGCACAACACGCATACATTAATAGAAGCAGCGCTACCATTTTGGATGTTTTCTATTTTACATTAATCAGGACGTCTCTGCCCGGGCTGCGTGCTAACTCTGCTCTTTGTGTGAGCAGAGCTGAATGGGTTTTCTGTGTGTTTTTGATCAGAGATACGAGTCTGTGAAATGGACAGACTGTAAAGCAGCTCCTTTTCTAAATGTAGGCACGTTAGCGAAACGTATTTTTACATTCCAGCTTGCCTGATCCATATACGTGGGTTTGAGTTATGAAAATCCCTCCGAAAAAAGTAGAGAACATTTGGATGTTCTCCAGCATAAGTAAGGCTGTCCTTGTCTATTTTCAGGTGATCAAGTACAAGCTGTGCAGATGCATGAAGAAGAAACACAAAGGCCGCAGCAGCAATGATCGGGGAGCTGTGCTGAGCCTGGATGATGTGAAACACCATGTCAGTAGGCTGCTGCTAAGTACTTTGACTGTGTCAAGCTGCATTGCTCTGACAGGAGCAAACTCGTTTCTTTGTCTTCTCTGGACTCAGTTGCCACCAGAGTAGTGAGAGGAGCAAAGAGAGGAAAGACTGAGATGGAGAAAAAGAAAGTCAGAGACAAGACAGAAAAAGGAGCAGGGAAAAAAACTATTGGGATAAAAGGGAGACTGAGATGGGGAGGTGGGGGGGTAGAAAGTGGCTTGAATTTAATCAAAGCAGCAGGACGGCACCAGCAGGGACAAGCCAGAATTAAAGCTCTGGAAGGTGTGACAGCTTACTTATATCAGAGTGTAAATGAAACCAGTTCACTTTAATTGTAAGTCAGAGCGCAGGCGAGGGAGAAAAGGGAAAGGTTTGCTCCTCCTCTGCTCCTGACTCACTTACTCGCCTTCTTTTCTGATCCACTTTCATTAATTTTCAGCTCAGAAATCTATTACCTCTCCCTTCTCTGACCATCTTGTTCTTGTCATAGCTTTTCTTGGAGCATATATACATTTTTTAAAAGATTTTCTCTACATTTGCATGTTTATTTCCCTTCTGTTTCAGTTCTAGTGACCTCATAGGTCTGTCTTTATCTGTTTTTCTTGATTTTTCCTTTTTTTTTTCCATTCTCTCCCAGGCTCCTTGTGAGAACCTACATACACCATCGACATATCCTGGGAACATGCTACCTCACCATCCAGGCCAGGGCAACTTTGAAGACTTCACTTGCTGAGCAGATCCTTGCGAAGCAGCAAAGTGCGTGTTATGCAACCAAAGCAAACCATAAGACAGCGAGAACTATCCGACGCACAGACAGCAAGGAACTGATGCTAAATCCAAGAAAGGCACTTTTTACATAAAGACTACCACAAACAACAAACCAATTCAATGTGACAAAGGATTTTCACCCAAGGCCAAGTTGAAGAGAAAGCCCTGAATATTAAAAAAAATATATATATATATATTTTAATTTTTAGGAGAACATTTCATGCAGCACTCAAAACTCTTATTTTCCTCTGGAATACTGCCGCAAAGGATGCTCGTGGAGAAACTTTGCCAACACGGAGCTCCCTTACTAAAGACAGAAAAATCACAAGCATAAATGCTTGCCGGAAGACGTACAGTTATCTCACCGTAAACAGCAGAGCGGAAACGAAAAGTGACCCCATGCCTTTACATAACACAGCAACACGCGGTGAATCCACACAACACGACGCCTGCTTATGTGACGATACTCATAACGCTTACTCTACTCTACATGTAGCAACACGTGTACCAGTCGCAGCGACTCATCCGACGACAGCTGTGTTAGTTAGTTTGAGAATGTATTTTTGTTCGCAGTGCGTGTCATCGAGCGTAAGGGGGGAAACGTTCAGGGTGGGAAAAGTGGCCGAGGTGCAACATTTAGCATTTTGAAGGAAAAAAAAAAAACAAATGCACTGGTGAAGATTTCGGGTCTCATCATCATCATCATCATCGTGTAAATGCATGCTTGTATTTGTCCGATGCATGTTTTTCATTTCATTTCTACTTCTGATTTTTTTAAAGTCTTTATATTAAAAAAAGATATACATATATATGAACATTTACATTATAATTACCAAGTTTGCCTCAGCGATAAACATGTAAAGGAGGAGGATGCATCTCATGTGATTACTTGTGTGTGGATGGATACGTGTGTGTGTGTGGTCGGTCTTTGGGCGCCACCATTAGTGCCCAACCAGGTGAGTGTTTGTTGTTAATTGTGCAGATGGATGAGCTTTGCCTAATTTCGTTTCACTCCATTCATCATTTTTCACTCGTGCCCGATGAGTCAGACTCTGCTTCATTTACTCCCGAGGTGAGGCGAGGTCATGTTTTGTTTTTATTGCTTTTTCTTCATTTGTTTGTTTTATTTCCTACACATTTGTTGAGGAAATCCTTGGAGTTTTGCGGGGCTGTTAAAAAAAACTTTCTGTATCTGTGTTCTAGTTGCAAAGTCTTATCGAAGCACAATACTGCGAGTATGTATAGGTGATATTAAAAAAATGTACTATTCTTGTTATATTGTCATATTATTAATATCGTGTTGATTCAACTGCTTTTTTCTTTTTGTTTATTTTTGGGGTTTTCATATAAAGTTTATTCAATATTGCCTGATAATCCTGTCTCCATCCTTCGGGGAATGGGATTGTCTATTTAGTTATGAAAGCATAAATAAAATGTAATTATGATTTTAGAAAAAAATATTTGTCTTGTGAGGTCTTTCTTCTTATCAAAGAATTTACTTTCAGAAACCCTTTTTTTAACGGTTGAGTGGGCAAACGGAGGCAACACAATGAATTTTTCAGCACCAAATAGAGTGCAGATGCTTGTTTTTAAATTGTGAGGAGCTTTCAGAAAATCTGATTAAGCATCTTTCCGAAGCACTTTACTATCTCTGTTTTCCTCTAATCAACATGTAATCTTGAGTTTTCCCTTGCACATTTTCTTTGAATTAAATCAGCATTAAGAAAATTGTTCAGGGGCAGAAATGTGGTAAGATATTGCTTATCTGTGTCAACCATTCACTGGTGTGCAGTTAAAAGGCTTCAAGCCACAATATTGGTGTTTTTTGCAGCTCATGTTCTTGAAATGTAATTACACTTTCCGTTGCTAGATGACAAAAGGAAGGATGAGAAATGTGCTGCTCAGCCGATTCAAGTTTAATCTAGATTGTCAATCAGCCAGCAGCGTAACATTTTGGGTGACTTCTCTCTGTACATCTGCTGCTCTGTGATGCATGACTGAATATTAGAAACAAAAATCATGTCTGTCACTCAGTCAGATGCACATCAGTCCAGCTCCACTGGGCATCAAGGGTCATTCGAGGATGAGAATTTTACTTTTGGCCTTATCATTTTTTCATGATTTCTTTTAGCGGGGGAGCAGACGTTAACGTTGTTCATCGAACGTGAGCACGCATTCATTTTTCATTATTCCGGAGGAGAAACCTCAGCTGGTAACCATGCATTAATATAGAAGCATAAAGCTCCATGTGTGACCAATGAGTTGCTTCTGATGAAGAGTTTCCTGTTTTGAGTGTCTGAGACATGACTTTTCCCTATTGGTGGTTTTATTTTCTGTTATGTCTGCCAAAAAGACAAATTAATGAAGAAATAAAGCATAAAACCGTTCATTTTCTGGCATTTGTGTCTTTGTCTAAGCGGCAGTCTGCATCCCAGAAATTGGAAGGAGGGTCAGGATACAGGAGAGCTGCCTGCCAGTGACAGAAATCCTGCAGGAGATGCTTGCTGCATCCTGATAAGTCTCCACGGGTGAAGCAGGGTGGGGGGGCAGGAGGAAAGGAGAGGGAGCTGTGTGGGAAGTGGCAACACCAGCGGGAGTTCAGACAAACTGAAAATCTTCACAAAAAATAAGCGATTAACATGACTTTTTTTTTTTTTTTTGCAGCCTTGAGGGTCTTAATTGCTCATTTTCTTTGCGTTAGCAGATCCTGAAATCCTGGCAACGGCTTCCCTCCTCCCCAAATGAGGTTGAAATCTTTACGTGCCCTCATTGCCTCGCAGACATAAAGATCAAAGATAACTGATCCCTCCGAGCTCTCACCTTGCCGTTTGACACGCAGCCAATCTGTGGCCAGTACAACAAGCAGATGCTCCTGTAATGGAATCCATCCCAAACGGTCTGCCCTTTTTAAAATGCTGGAACATCCACAGCTAATCACCACGAGCAGCTGGCTGTGATTTACAGGGGGGCTGTTTTATGCAGGAAATCTCTAATGTTTGTTGTTATAGTTTAATGAAATGTGTTTTGCTCCTGTTTTCATCCTTATCTGACAGTTTAATCTCACTGTCACTGAACACATAGGCACAAATTAGAGGTAATTCCCTCCTAATCCTTTTATTGCTTTTTTATATTGACTTGAATACAGATTTTACGCCCCTGGTGCACAGCCCTCAAAGAGATGGGCTTTGTTTTGTTGTTTCCAATATGAGCACATTTGAATTATTAGTAATATTTGGGTAGAGAAAAGGCTTTTTTCTTGGATGCAATGTGTTTTTCCATACTTTTTTAATTACTGAGGCCTATGTTTACAAAAAATGTTGCAAACATTTTGCTAATAGCTCAAAATAAAGTGGTAAAATTACCAAAGAGCTGCACTTCAGTTTTGATTTATCTTTCAACAGCATCCTCTTCATCAATTTTTAAGTGATGCATATGCATACATATCAAAACTTTCTCTTTTTTGTTGACGCTTTTTAAAACTTTTACTCCAAGTAGCAGAGCTGCTGGCTAACTTTAAACTTTTCTGACCCAAAATAGCCAGTCCTGACCCCGTGATTCTTCATGTGCACTGGGCTATTTTAGATTTCTGTCCACTGGTGACTGCTCTGTACAGAAATGAATTTTCTCCAGCTCCGCCTGCGTGACCGATCAGTCACGTTTCTGGTATAAATTTATCCTGTCAGATCTTTCAGTGCAATTAGAGTGCTCAGCCGTTTGTCATAGATAAGGCTATGGCAGCTCCTCTGGGCTCCACTTTACATTCAGCTCATTAAGAGGATTAATTATTGTCATGCAGTCATGTTTGATACCACTGAAAGATGCAATATTAGCCATCAGACTTGGGCCTGCCTCGTTTGGCCTGTCATTTGTTCAAAGAGCGATCCCTTATTTAATTATTTATTATTAAACCTGTTTAGAGGCCTGTGAGGGATTCGCCTGTTCATGCACAGAGGATGTAAACCCCCAAATGAAGATTAGAAGTACAGTGCAGACTCTTTAAGGTCCTGCCCTGTTCCAAAACCACAATGTTTCCCCTCACTGGTGTGCAGCAGCGCAGCCCGTTTCTGATCCAACACAAAGAGATTATGCAAACAGATAGTGTGCCATGTTTTGTGCTGCTGTTGCTCGTACTAAACAGAAAAAGTGTAATGTCATCAAAGTGTGGAAAAGAAGAAGCTGTGATTCTGTTGCAGGACCTCAGCCTGCTGATGCAACTTCAAACGTTCAACCCCATCTCTCTGCGTCTGCATTCGATCAGCGTACATGCATTCAAAGATAATTGCTGTTGGTCGAAAAATCTTCCCTTTTGGAGGCTCTGTGGATTCGGATCACCTCTCAGACATGGAAGGAGCTGGCTTACTAATTTATGTTCCCCTGCTGTGATGAAAGAAGATGTGTTTGATTTGTGTGATTATCATAAAATCCAGAGGAAGATGATGTGACTTTAGGCTCATGAACTTTAATAAAAATTAAAAAAAGAACACATTAATTACTGCAGTCTGCAATGTTTAGATCTTTTTCTAATCTTTTCTGACTGTACAAAAATGACTTATCTGCAGAATTATTTAGGTGGGAAATGTCAAAGTAATTTCTTTGTAAAGAAATGCAGGTTTTCCCAGCAGAACATTGCAATATTTTTCACAAGGTCACCCAAAATCCTCAAAGGATTTGGAAATAGATAGATGGCTGAAAAACCATGGGGAATTTGTGTTTTTAAAGTTATGTTAAGATAAATAAAATTTATTTTTAGCCATTAATTTAAAAAATTGTGTTATATTTCTCAACTTTACATACTCTCTTTTCTCTGTGGGGGTTCCTTCTAAGGCTTTATTGGTTTGGTTTTAAATCATTTTCTAGTCTTTGGAAGATGTTGCAGATAACCTTCTTGTCTTGAAACCTAGACAGGATTACCAGTATGTTGTTTGTGACTATAATTTAGACACTTACCGGTAATATGTCACAGTTTTTATTCCATTCTGAAATTGAAAACGGACAACAGAACATTTTTTTCAAAGTAATGATAAGAAATGTATCATTGTGCTAATTTTGTTATTGCGTTTTATTATCAATATTTTGTTATTTATTCATAATTTATTCTAAAGTTCTTTGCTATGTACAGAACTAAAGTCTTCAGCACTTTTTTGACTTGTTTTGTTTTTCTTTTCATTATTCCTTAAGATATTGCCTTTCCCCCTATGTGTTTACTGCAACAGACTTTTATTCAATGTATTGTACCTTAAGGTTTTTGTGGATACTTTTCTTTTTTGGGGTTGAGCTTATGAAAATAAATGTGGATCATTCAAGCATAAAATGCATCTAAGAGGATAAACATGTAAAGAAACCATATCTAATTTTTAAAAAAACTTTAAATTGTTTACTTAGGCACTGGATAACTATTTGTCCAATTTTACATGGATGGATGGATGGATGGGTGGATAGATAGATAGATAGATAGATAGATAGATAGATGAAAGGCGAATCAATGAATCAATTTGTTATAATTTCCTTCAATATCAGAACAGAGCAGTAGAGGGCGCTGTTTATCTTAAACACCACCTAGCACTTGTTCTCGCGGTAGCTTCGTGCCTCTCACCGGCGGCGACATTCAGAGAGGAGATGGCGGCCAGAGGGGGGTTTCAGTCTGCGCCGACGGGTGGTGGCGGTGGAGCAATGGGTCCTGGACCGCCGGTACCGGGTGCAGGACCCGGTATGGGCCCCGGCACTCCCACTGGAAGAATGGGGCCGTCGTCGGCAGCGCAGAACCACATGTACCGCTCTCCGATGCCCGGGCCTGGGTATCCGGTGAGTTCTCGCTCCATATTTGCTGCTGACGCGTTAGCCAGTCCGCTAGAACAAAGCCTCTCATCGCTGCTTTGTCAGTAATGGCTAGCATTATCTTGTGTCTACATGCGGACGGAAGCTTACTAACTCTATGGCTGGTCGAAAAAAGGCAGTTAATCCGAAGATGTATTTTAGCTACTTACTTTGAGTAACTATCCCCATGTTACTTGTTTGAATTTGCTAACCCTCCCGCCCGCTAACATTAAAGTTTTAGTAAGCAGCCAGTTAGCTCAGCTTGCTAACGCTGCTAACTCATAACACTTTCGCTCATTATTTTTGATTTAAAGTACACCAAGAGTGCTCAAGTAGTATATGAAAAGTCAGATCAAACAAACTAATCGTGTTTAAATGTCCTAGTTTGACGGAATCTTGTTTTTCTTGCAATTAAAGGTTGTAAAGTCAAAGTACTATGAATGAAAAGCCTACACTGATCAGAATCCAGTTTATTAGTGATTTTTAAAAATACATGAAAGCATTAAGCTGGTGTCATGGAAAAAAGTCAGGTATTTTGTTCCTGTGGGGCAGTTAGCATTAAGTTAAACGTCTTTTTGCACTGTTGATTATATTTAAGAATATGCTGCAAATGGTTAAATACAGATTGACTTGGTACGTTTTTAAAATGTATTTGTGTAAAAACATTTTTAAAACGTACCAAGTCAATCTGTACGTTTTTAAAATGTATTTGTGTAAAAAGTTCTTCTCGATCAAAATTAACCTTTTTTCAAAAATCTGATTTCCAGATTACACTGGTGTGATAGGGGTTAGAACAAAAACAATTTATCAAGATGTACAATATTTATAATAATAAAATTAAAATATGCAATTTCATCAATCAATATAATGTTCACAAAATGACTCAAGCTGGTTGGTCAAAGTTGCTTTTTACACTACAAAAGTTAGATATTTGTTGATGTCCCATGACTGCACTCTGAAGAACTGCAGATGTCTGCTGAAACGCCTGCCTGAAAAGTATAACTGTGGTGCACTTGGTTTACCAAAGTAAACAAACATTACAAATTGTAGACACTTTGAAGTGGAAAACGTTGAGTAAAAAAATGTGAAATAATTTTAGTCAGCCATAAAACTGCAGTAAGGAGTGCATAATTGTTTGAAGTGAAATATCTGATTATATATGTTGGTCTCAATGTTTAACCTATATTGGAAAATCTTATACTTGAGATTAATCAACACTTGTAGAGGCATTACATTTTTTGTGTATGTCTAAATAACTTATCAAGAACTAGTTTTTTAAAAAAAAATATTAATGTGACTCATTTATTAAATTCAATGTTTGATTAGGGGAAGAAAATGTTAACCAAGTTTTCTCTGAGCAGATATTCCAAATTTTGTTATTGAGGATTAAAAAATGATTATTTTATTGAGATGTTAGGTTTTAAAAATTCAAAATGGTTTACTGGTTAAATACCAAACCACTAGTAGAACTGGATGATGAAAAGCCAAGTGAAATGTCAGAAGGTTTTCTAATCAACCCTTCTGTCAAATAATATATAGAATTATTGAATAATTAGATTTATTTAGTCAATAAAAAGCTTACTGACACATATTTACAGTTGATTGCTGCATGTTATCAAAGCTTCTGACGGGTTTATCTGAGTAGGAGTGTAAACTCTTTGGCTTGTGCAATGGTGTGTCTTTTGAAAATCCAAAACTATTTGACTTCATAAATACACAGAGCCACTGAAAGCTCCATCTTCTGTGTAAACTGTCACAGCTTCCCCTTCAATATTTTCACAAACTTTATTTCATTCTGCATGTTTAATTATTGGTGCGACATTTGGTCTCTTTTATTTTCTACCTTTCACCATCACACATAATGTGATGACTCTAAATGCAGTCATATCACAGATTTTGCATCAAGGACTTTTCATAATCAGGTAATTTAATTTGCTTAGTGTTTTGACCGGGTATGTGCGTTATCTCGCTTCATGCAGCACACAAAATGAAATCATACATTAATAATGTCATTAGATAATAACCTTTCATCTGTCCTCCAGCTTGTATGTTTGTGTTTTGTTAACTGGGCTGAGATTCAGTGGGATCGTTTCATTTCCAGCTATAATGAAGTTTTATAGGGTGTGATAAGTCATGAATCGTGTTAGAAATGATGATTCGTTAGTCACTGATGTACAGCAGCTGAACCATTTAAAAACGCTGCCTGCTTGAAATACAATTCAGTGAAAGGATGCTGCTTTTATTCTGCAGCGTCCTTGGCTGCTTTCACTCACACAGGCAGCCTTTCACAACACGCTCAAAAAGAATTCATATTCTGAATGCTGCAGATCTCTAGTTGTTCTCAGGCAAACCAAGGTTATACTGATGTACGGTTTAAAAAGCACTAAATGATCTGCACACAGTCCCCCCTCTGCCTACACCGTGTTGTGTGGAAAAGGCAGCGTCTGTATTGTTGAAGTCAGTCACTCTTCCTCTCTTCCACCAAAGATTGAGGAGAGTGTTTTGCTTTCATTGCTCTCATTTGCTGGACTTACTGCAGAAAGAAAAGCTGCAATCGGTGATTTGTGATTTATCTTCTCATCTCAACTTCACTTATGCAGTCAAATACAAGAAGCCGTCTGTTTGAATTCCTAGCACATGGTTTGGTGAGTTGGTTGAGGTTGTATTTGCTTTGTAAGGTGTTTGTTGTGTTGTATTTGATTAGATTAAATGCACTTAAGTGGAAAAAGTACTAATTTTGTAGCTACATTTACATTAATGACACCATGTCTAAATTTTCTTTAAGAAACTTTTACATTCAAAAGCCTTTTAAAATCTTAGGTCGCAAAATTCTAACATTAATACTTATTTTGGTTCCGTTTAGCATGTTTTACCTTTTCTGTACACAATGTAGGTTAGAGGTTTCAGTTGTAATTGGCTTTTTTTACTTCTAGGGAGGAGCAGGATCATATCATAGATATTAGATTAATTTAAAGTTTTCTTTTCAGAATTGTTCTTACATAAGATTTTTTTCTCAAATGTGACTTGTTTTTTCTATTATTTAACAGAAATATTTAGAAATGGAGCTTCTAAGTCATTTTGTTTTTTAATAATTTGTGTGTCGGGATGCCACATCAACTGACTGACAAAGCTTTAAAAAGGTGTAATTTTATTAGTGTGTTTTGTTTTAATATCCTAAATCTGTGTTTTAAGATATTTTAGCAAATTTCTGTGTTTATTTTAAACTTGGAATATCAGTGCTACCTCTTGACATATATGTTCTCAACATATTCAGTTAGCAAAGTCCAAATCTGTTTCATTTTTTTCCTGATGGTGCAAATTTAAAAAAATGTCCATAAATTTCTTCTGTTTTCTACACGAAAAAAAAAACTAACTTTTTAAAAAATTTCAAACACAGGTATTGTGGAAATTGAGCACCAAATGAAATAACTGATTAAGTCACATATGACTAATGAAAATGTTCCTCTTGTCCAGCTTTAAGAACCCGTCGAGTGTTTTTTACTAGTTAAATTATGACCAATTTACTAAAAAATGTAATGTCTATTTTAACACTTGAGCACACTGACATACAAGTTCTCAAAAGATAAATAAATAGAAACTAAATATAAATTATGCTGAAATGTTCTGCAGAAATCTAAGTTATGTTGATGTGCGCTCGACCACACACATGGTTGAATGCTAGTAAATCCTGTTTGACATCTGTAAACTCTGCACCAAAGATTTAAGGTCTGTGAGGCATAATTTTCCATTGCGGTGAAATGGAAAAATTTTCAATGGGAACATATTTTAGAGAAGTTGTTTACTTCGATATTCCTTACTGTCTTTTCTCTGCAGAGGCCAGGCATGCCTCCATCCAGCCGCATGACGCCACAGGGACCAGCCATGGGCCCCCCTGGATACGGCGGCAGCCCCGTGTCTCGTCCTGGGATGCCAGGAGTGATGGATCCTTCTAGGAAAAGGCCAGCGCCTCAGCAGATTCAACAAGTTCAGCAGCAGCAGAATCGCAACCAGCAGTAAGTCCCTACGCTCTCAACTACATAATTATCTAGCTGAAACTCTTCCAGGTCCAGAGCAAAGCAGACACACCTACGTTTAGTTAAAAAGGCTAAAAATACATCTTTAAAAAGTCTTTGGTTTTTGGGTTGTCTGGTTTAAATTTAACATTTTAATCACCAGTCACTGGCTCAGTTTAAATAAAATAAGCACATTTAATTATTTTTATTTAACAGATTGTCAACTGATTTTTAAAAAGACAATAGGCAACATGAAGTGGTTCTGTTCGTATCTGAAGACTATTAAAAGTCCTGCTTTGATACAATAATTTGCTTGTGGGCTTAGGACCATTTAGGACCAACACAATTAATAATCTAATTCAGGCTGTCTAAATTGGTAATTTAATTATTGTGGTTATGCAGGTTTACCCGTGTTGACTGTATTTGTGTGAATTTGGTCTTGGAGAAGTGAAGGACTTTTCCATCTTCTTTTGTTTTTATGAGGACAGTTCTGCTCTGATTTAGACCTGATTTTATCTTTAAACTATTTTTTTCCAGCACAAAGAAGAAGAAGATGGCTGATAAAATTCTACCTCAGAGGGTGAGTATTAGACTGCAGTGCATTAAAATTATACTGAAGGTGACCAGAAAAATTAAACGGATGTGGAAAATAAATACACACATGCTGTAATTTCACATTGTCATCATTTGTCTGATCATTTTTTGAAAGATGTTTTTTAATCCACTCATGTAATTGTGTGTACATTTTCCTTGGTTTGTTTTGTCTTAGATCAGGGAACTGGTCCCAGAGTCTCAGGCTTACATGGATCTTCTGGCTTTTGAGAGGAAGCTTGACCAGACCATTATGCGGAAGAGGCTCGACATTCAGGAGGCCCTCAAACGACCTATTAAGGTTCGTTTCTGTTTGACTCTTTCAGAGATTAAATTAACTTGAAAGCTTTTCAGTCTTCACTTTAAAAAGGCTTTTCTATAAAGATCTGGTCATTAAAAATGTATCTCAATAATGTCTTATTTGCTTTAGGTTGTGAGAGAAATGTGTTATATTGCTGAATTCACTTTGATGTGTTTGTGTGCCTTTGCTGGTTCACTTGTTTATTGTCACTGTGAACAGTGTTGGCTCATTGTGCAGCTGTCAAACCTTCCTGACAGATGTTTTAAATAAACCTAAACTCCTTTCTGTGTCTGAATTCTGCAAAGTAAAACACTGCTGTTGTTTTAAAATAAGTTGCATGTTCATTTAGAGTCATTTAAACTGAGTGTTGTGTGCCACTGCTGATCATCCGTTGAGGTGTAAATGCTTTAATAGATTATATTAATTTAAAGGTTTTTCATCTATTTTTAGCAAAAAAGGAAGCTTCGGATCTTTATATCCAACACTTTCAACCCTGCAAAGCCTGATGCCGAGGATGGAGAGGGAACAGTTGCATCATGGGAGCTACGTGTTGAAGGGCGACTGTTGGAAGATGTAAGATTTATGATTTAGATTTTCTTTCAGTTTGAGTTGAGTATTTTTTATTTATACTTGCATTTAAATTTTAAATACATGCAGATCTATTTTTATGCAGTGATGAAGAAATTTGTTTTATTTTGTTTTGCAGACCGCTGTGTCCAAGTATGAAGCCACCAAACAAAAAAGAAAGTTCTCATCATTCTTCAAGTCTCTCGTGATTGAATTGGACAAGGACCTGTATGGACCAGATAACCACCTTGTAGAAGTAGGAAGATTTCTCTTTCATCAAAATGTTTATTAGTTTAAATGTAAATTGTAAAAGAGTAGCTAATTCTATGATAGTGCTACAGGAACCCTCTTTTTTTTACTTGTTTTAAATGTACTGTGTATCGTTTCAGTGGCATAGGACTGCCACCACCCAGGAGACCGATGGTTTCCAAGTGAAGCGGCCTGGCGATGTGGGAGTTCGCTGCACCGTCCTGCTCATGCTTGACTACCAGGTAAATGCTCATGGGGGTTTCTTCCAAGTGCTCTTAAAAATATATCTGAATTAATTGAAGAGAGTAATATCTGCTAGGAGATTGACTGAGATCTATGTCATCGTGATTTCAGCCCCCTCAGTTTAAGCTGGACCCCCGACTGGCTCGTATGTTGGGTATCCACACCCAGACCAGGCCTGTCATCATTCAGGCCCTGTGGCAGTACGTCAAAACTCACAAACTCCAAGACCCACATGAGCGCGAGTTTATTAACTGTGATAAGTACTTACAGCAGGTGAGTTGTTTTGGTTGCATATTAAATAAAATTAAACAATGAAAAATTTCTAGTTTTGAAATGAACTAAAAGAGTTCTGTAAATATTCTGAGTATAAACTGTGGCTGGTTCTTGGGGCTGGAGAATCAACAAAAACCTCTTTCTGCTTTTGATATGAAACAGTCTGTCTGTCCTTGTATGGAGACATTAGGCCCGTTTCCACTGTAGGAACTTCGGGGTAATTTTACCGGAACTTTGAGGCGCGCGACCGTTTTCATTATGCGGGGAATTTCGAGAGGGCCGTCTTCAGGGACTAACGGAGTCCCTGATCAGGGGCAGGTACTCGGTTCGGCCCGAGAGATTCCCGGAGTGGGAAATGTAGTTAACTCGTGCTGATTGGTTGTGGGATGAAGGAAAATCATGAAAGCAGACGACGCCGAGATAAATGACCTGTGTGTTGTTGTCGGAGCTTGCAAAATGACCGTGTCTCCGAAGTTGGACTAGTTCGTCATGAAGTATACTCATCCTTCTGTTCAGCACTCCCATCGCTATGGATAAAAACAGAGAAATACGCCGCAACCATCGCTTCTTCGTCCATTGTTTATTATTTATTACTCTCCACTTCCTTGTCTGTTCGCGCCTTTGTGCTTGTCAGTGACGTCGATGCTGACGTCTTACAAAAGTTCCGGAAAGGTGGGGGCTGTAATGGAGACACAACAGCTGAGAGGACCGAGCCACAGGAATGTCCCGGTCACTTTCCCCCTCACAGAAATTACCCCGAAGTTCCGATAGTGGAAACAAGGCTACTGTCTATGTGAGTCTCTGTCTGGCTTCCCAGTGCTTTAGTTCCTTTTTTCTCTTGTAAGATAAACAAAATGTTTTAGAAGATAAATGTTGAATTTTGGGAAAGTTTTTATGTGAAATAAAAATTGCTTTAATGAGTAATAGTTGAAGCAACTGCACTGCTGTGATTAGGGATGTACAGATGTTAGAATAGAGCAAATAAACCAGTTTAGAAATGGACTCAGAAGTCTCTAGGAGCAGAGACAATTAAAAAAAAAAAAAAATTGAGCAAAAAACCACATATGTAGTATACTTGTCTTATAAACGTTCAGTTTTATGTATTGCATAAACAGATTGTTAAACATTTGTAAAATTAAAACTGAAATTTGCAAAACTTGTTTTCTTAATTTTGCAGATTTTTGAGACCCAGCGAATGAAGTTCTCTGAAATCCCACAGCGCCTGCATGCTCTGCTGATGCCTCCAGAACCCATCATCATTAACCATGTGATCAGGTAATCGAGATGTGTGAACTACAAAAACATTTTCTGTTGAACTAGTTTCAGGTAAACAGAAAGTGTTGTTTCTGTGGTGCAAACACATTTACAGCTGTACCCTTGTTGTATTTCATTTGTGCAGAATTTTAAACAAAGTGTGAGCTGTAGATTTAAAAATACTTTAATTGCAGAGTTATTAAAATTAAATAATTGGAACTCTACGATGCATATAATGCATCATGTTGTTTTTGGTTTTAAGTCCATTTTTAAAGTCTTTCAAACCAACAATAAATGTCTCAGTAAAATTAAGCTATTTAAGTCTATACTTTGTAATTAATTTCTAAATCAGTTTGAAAAGTGGTAAGTAACCATATCCTGATGTTTTTTATTCACCAGTGTGGACCCCAATGACCAGAAGAAGACTGCTTGCTATGATATTGATGTAGAGGTGGACGACACGCTGAAGACCCAGATGAACTCCTTCCTGCTCTCCACAGCCAGCCAGCAGGAAATAGCAGGATTAGATAACAAGGTACAGACCTTGGCTCAGCGGTCTTTACCTCTTCTGTGAAGGACTTTATAAATTACTTTTATTGATTTGTTTAGGTATTTTCTGAAAAAGTTGAGATTCATTTTTTTTCTTGGAAGTTTTGTGGAATTTTCCCCCTTTGTTATATATCAGGACATTTGAGACAAACCTTCAGTATTTGTTAAAAAAAAAAAAAACAAGAAAGCAGTTTTTTTGTGTGATTTTTTTTTTTTTTTTTACACAATAACTTGCTTTTGCTGTAACAGTTCAAGGTTATTTCATTCAAATATTTTCTTTTACTCTTCAGTTGAGCTCAAAATGTCAATTCTCTTCCAATTTGTGAGCCTGTCCTGCTGAGAACAATTTCACGCACACTTATTTGTTGAAATTGCGGCCTGTGTTGTGTTGCTCTTATTCTCTGCTTAGTTTTTGGGTCAGGTTTGTTCTGCTAGCAGACGTTACCTTGACTGGAAAGGCTGTAATCACATGGATAAGGCACAAAGCTGTCCTGAAGGACGTCCCTCTGTGCTGTCTTTGTTCTGAGACACCTTAATGTAAATACAGAGAGGTTGTTTACAGGCACCACTTACTTTGTACAATACTTTGTGCTACAGGTTTGTCTCCATTAGTTGGTGTGTTCTGCACCACATGTAGAAAAAAGGAACAGACCATGTCTCACATTGCATAGAAAAAGTTGATCAAGATGATTCTCTGATTTAACAAACTTTTGAATGAAAAACACTTTAATAGAAACTTGTTATTAAAGGAATCGTTCTCACCAGATAATCAGAGACATACTCTCTGATTAGCCTCATCAGATATGTACATAATTTAGCACTTTTAAAGTGATTAATCCTCTTATGTTGGGTTCTTCTCAGATCCATGAAACCATCGAGACGATCAACCAACTGAAAACCCAAAGGGAGTTCATGTTGAGTTTTGCCAGAGATCCTCAGGGCTTTATCAACGACTGGCTTCAGTCTCAGTGCAGAGACTTCAAGGTGAGTTCAGACTTTCACCTCTGGTCCAATGTCCCTGCTGATTCTGTCACTCATCAAAGGTATTGTTCATGTAGAAAGTTAAAGTTTACAGCATAAATGTTCCAAAGTTGGTCAAAATATTCCATTTTCAGTTCATTCTTTTTTGCAATAAAGTCAGAATTAAAATGGTTTATATATATATATGTATGTGTGTGTGTGTGTCCCCTCCTCCAACACACTCAAATCTAAAGTGTTTTTATTTATTACTGATCAGAAAACTGACAGAAATAATTAGACCTGTATTTTTAGATCATCTCAAGAGGTCAAAATCTGATAGACTGAAACATTAAATCAGTCAAGTGTGAATTATCTGGGTTACTCAAGAGTATTGATTGTCTATTGAGCTGTAAATGTTTACGCTGTTTGTTCTCAGGAGTTCAGGTTCATCCCAGTTTGTTTTTATCTACTCAAACAATTTGGTCGGTCGTTTGTTGTTCTGAGAAATAAAAGAGGAGATTACTTTTTGTGATAACACATCATTTACACTAGGGGTGCAACGGATCAGAAAGCTCACGGATCGGATCGGTTCATGGTTTTGAGTCACGGTTCGGATCAATTTTCGGATCAGCATAATGAAAAAGAAAAGACAAAAAACTTTGCTCTCTCATTATTTTCTAAAACACTGAGCAACTTTTTTATGCTCAATCCTCATAAATACAAACTGCATTTAACTCGAGATGTCAATCTGATGCTTCAATAAAGTTTTGAATCATACTAAAACAAATTAATGGGGAAGATATACTCATATGCGCACCGCAGGGTCACAGACCTGCTTCTGTCAAACTAGCGGTCACAGCTGGGGGGTGCGGAGGGGCGTGACGCACGAGGCACTGCTGACTGAACTCCGGTTATATTAACGTTTATTAGCTCGTATAAAAGCCCAACATAACATTATCTTAGACAGAAACAGGTGAATCTAGTTTGTCTATCAGAAAGATTCCAGCTGACGGAGAGAGAGACGGAGGAATCAGAGGCAGCGCACGTGCGCAGCAGAGACTGGATATTGATCAGCGATCCTTCGTTCTGGTGTACTAAAACGGCTGAAGCCAACAGAGTTAACCTCTATACGTGATGCAAAACGAACACCTTTCTAAGAGGGGAATAATCTGCAGATTCAGAGCGCGTGAGAACAGAACGTCTGGAATTATGTAGCGACGCACGCGCTCTACATGAACCGCGAACCACGTGCGTTCCGAACCGTAGAGGGTGATCCGTACGAACCACGGATCGATGATGATCCGTTGCACCCCTAATTTACACACAGATCATCAGTAGATACTAGATAGATAATTTAGTCTGTTTTTATTTAAATTTTCTGCAAAAAATGAGGCTGACACGAGCTCCTCTTCAAAATAAAAGACTTGTGTTTCAAACACGGGTCTATCTTGTAATAACACGTCTCACTGGGTGCGTGTGCGTCCCTTGACCTTGTTCTGTACTTGTGCTGAGTGAACAGCTGTCACCACCTTCGGTGTTTATTCACCTGAATCTGAGTAAATTGCATCTCCAGTTTGCTGGTTGGTTTCCCAGCAGCTGCAGTCAGCCTAACGGAGACCTTGAGCCCTTTATCAGCTGTGGTTCTAGTTGAGACGAAGTCTGGTTCACCTTTATTTCTGTTTTGTTTACAGACGATGACAGATGTGGTGGGAAACCCAGAAGAGGAGCGAAGAGCAGAGTTTTACTACCAACCGTGGGCTCAGGAGGCCGTCTGTCGCTACTTCTACTCCAAAGTAATTGTGTTTTTTTATTTCCCTTTGGATTTTTTATAGTACATTATTGAAGAGATCCTTTTTTTTTTTATCTAAAATTGGTGAAGTATTAAGTGTTTTTTTAAACTAATGGTATTTTTCTCCAATCAGTTGTATTTTATTTTAAGTGTAAACAGTGCAGATGAGCATCAAAATGATCCTCACCTTTTTACCAGTCTTATTAACTCTAATGCTAATTATTAGCATGCCTTGTGCTCATCTGTAATGGTATAAAACTATTTTGAAATAATTTTAGGAACGCTGCTTTGGGATGTCTTTTAGGCTGATTTGTACCAAAGTTTGAAATGTCAACATTTTCACGGAGGCTTGTCTGTCTGGGAATTCTAATCACTCAAGTCACATGTGTTTATTTTTTGTGACATTTCTCGTAATGTTACCATGACTATAGCAAATCCAGAGCAATAGCACCTCTGAGCAGATTAAATGCTGTTAGAGGCAGAATGCTCTGCAGGACAACACGAGGGAGACAAACAGAACGAGGACAGAAAGCTAACCATGACGCACTTAGAGGCTGCCTCCTTAAAACCAAATGTTTTTACCTTCTGATGATCATTTTATCTCATTAAAAATGTCTTTCAGGTCCAGCAGAGGCGACAGGAGCTGGAGCAGGCTCTTGGCATCAGGAACACTTGAAGGAGTTTGTCCACATGAAGATGGAGATGACCTATATGTGTGTGTTAGTGTGTGTGGGGATGTTCTAACTGAAGTCCTCACAGTTTTCAGACAA
This sequence comes from Callopanchax toddi, assembly GCA_006937965.1. Lineage (NCBI taxonomy): Eukaryota > Metazoa > Chordata > Actinopteri > Cyprinodontiformes > Nothobranchiidae > Callopanchax > Callopanchax toddi. The sequence goes on along the minus strand of SSNR01000002.1, from coordinate 4,857,991 downwards.
ACTTAGAGACATTAATGCTAGATGACTTTACTGTTAAATAGGATCCAATTAGTTGTTTTTCTCCATTTAGTTTAGCAGCTGTTTCAGATTGATTTCCACTTTAAATCTTTTAAGGTTTTCCTTTTCCTACCACACCTCTGAGCAGTTTATTTATGTCTTATCCTGGAAGCATTCCTTTTATTTTGATTCACTTTCCACACAAAGTTAACCAGTTGTACCCCAAATGGAAAGCAGAATAAATGTGAGGTTTTTCTAGAACAAAAATAAAACGTTCAGTCTGGCATTTTGTTTAAACTGAGTGGAGTAAAATTCCATTTTATTCTCCTGGCCATAGTTAAATGCTTGCCCTTGAGGTAAATATTGTGATTGTGATCAGCTGGGCTTTGTTTTGCTGAATATGGCTGTTCTTTTGTCACTTCGTATTCAGTTGTATTAGTTTTGTATGATCTTTATGAGAGGCATTTTAAGGCTCGATGAATCAGTGCGTTGTTGTGGCAAAGCGGTCCTATTGTTCATGTTGCCTTTTGGTATGGCGTCGTTTATAATTTTCTTCTTTCCTACTATTAGTAAGCTTTGTTTTCTTAATTATGTATTACACCCATACTTGTCTTGGTAGCTAGTACAGGTAATCATGAAAGTAGCTAGTATGGGTACCTCTAGTCTACACGGTTTTGTAAATATTAAGCATAAACACCACTTCAGATGGTTGTGAAGTTGTATCTCTAAAAGCGACTGATCTTTTTATTAAGTCTTTGTCTACAACCTGATAGTTGAAACAGTATTTATTTTTATGGGCCAGCGCTCTTGGCTCTTCACGGCATAAATCTGCTTGTCCGGTTTGAGGAAACACTTATGTGTACAGCAACATGCTATCAGGATTGTGTCACCTTAAAGTCAGACACTTCAGACTTCTGCATTTTTTAAGTTTTACATATTTAAATGATGTGCAGAGAGCAGCAGAGCAGATTTTAGGAGCTAGTTTCCTCATACTGACTAACGACCGTTTCCAGGTTTAATCGTCACTTTCCTGTCGGAGGTTAAATTGAAGCTTTGCTGTGTGCGCGCGTGAGAGTGTGTATTTTATGAATAAATCTAAGAATACACTACTGTGGGTTTGGAACATGAGTGGAAGTGAGTGAGTGGGAACCTCTGCGATTTAACACAACACTGATGGGATGTTGAATTATGTGAATCTGGAGACTTTTTCATGGACCAAACCTATTTTTCTGTATGTTCTTATGTTATAATAAAGAATATGTTAACAAAAATGTCTCAGTGTTTTACTCTACGATCACTTGTGGTTAAAAGTTGGGTTCATTTGGTGTTTCTGCAGGTGTAGACCTGAGATGTCTCTTAAGAGAGCTAATCTTTTATCACCTAAACGATTGTAAGGAATTTATACTTTGAAACTTTTTTTAAATTGAACTTGTCTGTGGAGAGGAATCTCTGGTGTTGCAGCTTATCTGTTAAAATGTGAAGCAACTTTTGCAAGAGGTCACAAGTCAATACAGTTCAATAACCTCAGGTTTAAAATGTAGCAAGACACATGTCAAACTTATATTTTATTTTAAATGGTGACCAGCAGCTTTTTTCCTTGGAAATCCAGGGGTGTAAACGTTAAGTTGATTCAGAATTAATCCTTTCAGCTCTGATTGTTTATTTCCTGTGAATTCAGTCAGTTACTGTGATGTAATCAAGTCTGACTTGTGATCATTGTGTTTCTGGTGGTTAATCAAAAGCAAATCAAAGACTTTTACGTTTTAAATGTGTCAACAACCAGCTGTAGCTCCTCTGGGTCTTTGGAAGTCTTCATTCTGAGGGGGGCTGATCAGACCAGCCATCAGCAGAGGGAGTAACTGAGCTGAGGCTCTGCTATAAATCCAGTCTGACCTGCTGCTCAGTCTGACTTCACACCAGCAGCTCTGTTTGGAAAGTCAAACATAATGGCAGCTCCAAAGAAAGTCTGTGTGATCGGCTCTGGTAACTGGTGAGTAAAAAGTTTCCAGTTTAATTGAGCTCAATGTTAAGAAAAGCTTATATTTTTTTAACTGCAATTTAAAAAATGTAAACATTAACTGCTGATAAATGATTCATAAACTTGCCTGCTTTTTTTGCGACGCTGCAGACAATGTTTTCTGAGTCTGCTGCTGACTCATCAAGTCTTTAAAATCTTTATTAAAGCTGGTATATTAGTAGTTCTGGAGAATCTGTTTTGAATCTATGAGTAGATTCAGCACAAAAGTATCTGAATCAGCCCTGGAGGTGCTGATTCTCTCAGCCAGCCTGACATTTAGTCAGTTCTGCAGGCAGATGACCTCGTTATCTTTGTTTTATTCTGCAGAAACAAGTCGGACTCAAAAGTTTATCATCTAGACTTTTAGCTTTGATGCTGCTCTATAAATTTATAATTATTACTCAGTGTACATTTAATAGTTTGCAATTCAAGTTATTTTTTAAAACTCCTTCATGTTATTGTAGTAAAGGAGAAAATTTAGTATTTTGATATAAAGTACCAGAATATGTGCCTTAAAGTATATGAACTTTGCTAACTAACCTTCAACATTGAGCTTGTTTTTTTAGGTTTACCTAATAAATTGGACAATTATTCCTTTAAAAACTGATAATGAATTTCTATAAAATATATTTTAAACTATTTCAAGTCATGTGCTGATGTTTTCTACTAAAAAAGGACCCATATGTGCCTGTTGACAGTTCTTTATTCAGGTAATACTCATTTTTAATGTTTTAAAGTACTGTAACACTGGAGTGTTCAGGGGTGCACAACAGCTAGAAAACATGCATCTGCAATATCATTATTGGATGATGATATCAGTTATAAACCTTCCTTATCCTCACTCCTCTCTCTCTCTCTCTCTCTCTCATCTCCCATCATGATGCTACCAACACCTTCTGTGTGCGTCAGCATTTCTTCCACTATCTGCTTTTGGCTTTTTGGGTCATTATAAAGTAACAAAGTGTATTATTGGATGCACTTAATGCACAGTTTGTAGCATCCTTTGCGATATAAATAATGCAAACACTGATTTTTAAATGAGGATAAATGTTTAGTGCAGCCCTATTAATAACAGGAATTTTCTGTGAATATAAATGATGTCCTAAGGGTTTTTTTTTTTTTATTGTCAGAAGGACTTTTTATTTGTTTAACATGAACAACATCCATCACACAACCTCTGGTTAAAAGAAGGAATGAAAACAAGACATAGTTTGAGTCAGTAGTTTCATTTGACTGAGGTGTGAAATACTTTTAGATTTCCTCAGCAAATATTTAAGAAGTTGGAAAAAAATTGTTTAAAATATCCTGCATTTTCAGTATTTAAGTTTGAGGTTATCCATAAAGCATATTTTTTATAAATATATATTTATTATTTTAATTTGAAATACAACAAATGGTGGATAGTCTGCGTTTCCAAGTTATTTAGCCTAACGTTAGTCATCAGAAAAAGAAGAAAAATGTATGTTTTTTTCTCCTCTGCACCATGAAAACCATGTGGATGTTATCATGTGTCCCCACATCCACAGGGGGTCTGCCATCGCTAAGATTGTTGGCGCCAACGCAGCCAAATATGACAAGTTTGACACCACGGTGAACATGTGGGTGTTTGAGGAAACGGTGAACGACCGTAAGCTCTCAGAAATCATCAACACAGACCACGAAAACGTGAAATACCTACCAGGTCACAAACTGCCTGCCAATGTGGTGAGTCTGACAGCATCCTGTCTCTCCGTCTGATGGTTGTTTTTCTCCTTGGTGTTGCCTAATAATCTTCTCTCCTTTCTGCAGGTGGCCGTCCCAGACTTAGCTGAGTCCGTGAAAGGAGCCGACATCCTGATCTTTGTGGTTCCTCACCAGTTCATTGGGAGAGTGTGCAGCACCATCAAAGATCACATCAAGAAGGATGCTGTTGGAATGTCTCTCATCAAGGTTTTGACCAATCCTCTGTTTACTTTCTGCTCAGTTCATCAATGGATATGAATCATCAGTAATTTGATCACTTAGCACCGGTTGAACATTTTACTTTTAAGTTCACGGAGAGTTTTATATCTGCAGGGCGTAGATGCAGGTCCTGAGGGTCTGAAGCTCATCTCAGAGGTCATCCGAGGGAACCTGGGCATCACTATGACCGTCCTCATGGGGGCAAACATCGCCAATGAGGTTGCTGATGAGAAGTTCTGTGAAACAACAATCGGTGTGAAGATTTTTCCTTGTACTCAGCTTGTCTTGTGTTTATTTTTGTGCATGCTCTACACAAAACTATCTCAACAAAGCACATAAACGCCTGGTGGTGATGTGTTTGTTCATTCAGGATGCAGAGACAAGTCATACGGGTCCCTGCTGAAGGAGCTGATGGAGACCACTAACTTCCGTGTGACTGTGGTGGAGGAATCTGATGTGGTGGAGATCTGTGGCGCGCTAAAGGTTTCTCTTCTTCACTAGTGACTATATAATGTGCTCAGCTATCTTCAGTGACTAAATGATGTGTAAATATTCACGTTTAAATGTCTCAACATGTGGCATTAATAGCATTACTTTTAATGATTTGTAAAAGAACATTTAACATGGTGCATATCAAAGGCAAAATAAATGTTTCTCCTCTAAACATTTTTAGCCCTCATGTTCACTATTGCACAGCACAGTTCCTCTAACTTTGACCTTTCACTGTCTCTGCAGAACATAGTGGCAGTGGGAGCAGGTTTCTGCGATGGCCTCGGGTTTGGCGACAACACCAAAGCAGCGGTGATCCGTCTCGGCCTCATGGAGATGATCGCCTTCGCCAAGGTCTTCTGCACAAACTGTCCCGTGTCCCCCACCACCTTCCTGGAGAGCTGCGGCGTCGCTGACCTCATCACAACCTGCTACGGAGGCCGCAACCGCAGAATTGGGGAGGCGTTTGCCAAAACAGGCAAAGTATGAAACAGAAATTTTTTTTTTTTTTAATGTTGTCTTTTTCTAAACACCACAGTACAGAACTAACATGGTACATGTTCATGCTTAGAGCATTGAGGAGTTGGAGAATGAGCTGCTGAATGGACAGAAGCTTCAGGGTCCGGCCACAGCAAGTGAAGTCCACCAGGTCTTAAAACAGAAGAGCATGTTGGACAAGTGAGCATATACTGTATATATTGATACATTTATAGAAAAATTCACATGATCAGCATCTTCCCAGAAAATTCCTCTAATATATAATTAACATTTCAGACCAAGATAAGTGTTTAAATGCTAATAATTCATGTATTACATTTATATAAAAAGCACTGCAACCAGTGTCTAAAGAGTGATTAGAGCTTTTTCTCAAAATAGGTTCAAATTTTCATTCATTATTTTCCTTCACCCTTTTTTTTCTCTGTCTTGCAGGTTTCCTCTTTTCACTGCCGTTCATGAGATTTGCTTCAACGGCCACCCGGTCACAGATTTCATCAAGTGCTTGCAAAACCACCCGGAGCACATGTGAAAGACATGAGGACGCATGAATGGACGGAGGTTAGGAAAGACTTTTACACCAGAGAGAGAGAGAGTCTGGATGGAGTTGGGTCTGATCCTGACTCATCTCTCGTTTGGATCGCTGTTTGGTCTCTCACCAGAAAAAAGAAAACTAAATGTGGACTGCAGTTGCCCCTCTGAGTTACTGATAGAAACATTTGACTCTGTTTCTGTTTTTAATCTTTGTTTAAATCGTCCAAGTCTTAAACATTTTAGGAATTGACATCAGTGCCTTAAACGGACCGTTACACTTACAGTGACCTCAGTCTTAGGAAATATTACAAAACTCCTTGAAGAAAAAGTGCCTTTTCACTCATATGTATGTTGTCCAAAGGAAAACAAAGTTCTGCAAGAAAAAAAAA
>SSNR01000002.1:4824825-4852119 GCA_006937965.1 Callopanchax toddi | reverse complement strand
AAAAAAAAAAAAAAAAAAAAAAAGGAAAAGAAAATCTCACTGGATTTTTTTCTCCCATTTTTGCTTTAAAAGCTGTATTTTGTATAATAACAATGTGATTTGCTGGTGCCTGCATGATCCACTCACTCATACAAACTGTGGAAGGAGGCTCACTGTAATCTGACCTGAGTTCAGCCTGGCTGCCATTCTAAACTCTTCACCTTTACCATTTCCTCCAGCGTTGAGCTCAGCCTTTCTTTTAAGAGCATGACCTGCCTCAATCTCAGTCCTCGGAGGTGATGATGTTCTGCACCGATCGCTGCTGATAATTATTACTGAAATGTTCTTTCCTTAAGCTTGTCAAGTCACAAACATTTCACGGACATGCAATCAAATATTTATTTTTATAACTTTGCATATCCTGCCCTTTTGCTCGTGTATGGTATCAATTGTCACTTGACTGACTTACTGAAATCCCTTGAATAGCTATTGAGTCAACTGGCCTATGAGATATCTAATAATAACCCTCCAAAGGGGTAAATGTCCATCTATAATTAGAGAGCAGACAGCAATGCAGCTGTCTCATTCCAGTTTACAAGCAAATGGATTGATAGATGGATGCTCCTTCTCTAATATATAAATCAATGTATTTTGCATTACAATTATAAAGTGTCAACACTGTAAGAAGGGTGAAATAAATAAAATGTTTTGTGCAAATCAAAAAGTTGCATAATTTTTATTGACAACGCCTGGGTGTAATACACTTTCTGACCACTGGGGGGTGCAATCACATCAATCATACACTCGCCACCTCCCACGCCGCACACACACCTCTTACTGATCTTGTCGAGATAACTTATCGAATTTATGAGGCAGGAGCTGTTAAACCTCTCAAGGTTTATTGTAGCAACTAAAGCATAAACTGAGAGAACAGCTCGACTCCTGGAGTTAAAGTGAAACGGCCTGAGGGATGGTGCCATGCGCGCGTTTAACCCATCCCTTCAGCGGGAGGAGGGACTCGCCTCACTTCCTCAATTCCAGTCTTCATCTCAGGGCGGCAGCCAAGACCCGTCAAGTCAGTCTCAAATAACCGGAAGCACTCATGTGTTTAGTTCAAAACTAAAAAATAAAAGCACCAAGTGAGAAAACCACTTTGAAGCTTTTTACAGGTAATAAAAAAATAATTTGTATTATATAATGCTGCATGAAAAGTTTTACCTCAGTAGAGAAAATTCACAGTCATGAGATTGTTTAATTCATAAAGTGTTCAGGAATAAGAGGAATCCTAGAGAATTAGGTTCCAAACCATACCTATGTAACCCACAAAATAAAGAATATCAGAAATTTCTAACCCAAATCATTGCCTGTTTAAAATACTAACATATTCCATTAGGTACAAACAGCCACATTTTTTTCTATGTTTTATCATGTATGACTCCTGATAAGTTCTCACTGATTTCTTATTTTTCACTGCCTGTCTTTAAATCTTGTGTAAAACACTCAATTTTATTACCTGGCCTTTACCCAGCGTGAGTCTATGGCAATGACCTCTTCTTAATTTGACATCTGCGTTTATTTGTGTCATACTTTTATTTCTTCTGTTTGTTTGTGTATTGTTTATCCATTGCCCTATGCTTGTTCTTATTTGGTTTCATGTACAGCACTCTGGTCAGTCTTTGTTGTTATTGCTTTATAACAAGAATAAGTGGATTTTTTTTGGTAACAATTATGCAAATAAACAGAATAAGCTATTATTATTTGTAAGTTTATTTGAATCATAGATATTATCTCAGATTTCTCCACTTGGTGTTTAGTGACCCTATCCTAACTTTGGGAACCACTGGACTGAAGTTTTGTTGCACTTTTCTGATTAATAATAATAATAAACTTTATTAACAGACACATCGGTCCAAAACATCAGTTAAAATACAAAGGCATTAAATAGATAAAATAGAATGCATGACAAAAATAAAATATATCAGCATTAACATGCATACCTAAAAAACCAAATACATAAAATTACATTAAGAGAATGAATAAAATACATAATAGCAATGAATAAAATACATAAGAGCAATGAATAAAATGCATGAAAACACAAGATAATCAGTCTAAAATATATAGAGAGCGCTAATCCAATGTTTCCAGTAAAATTATGTATATCTGGTGTCACTGTGTGCAGGAGAGGCTAATGCCTTAATTATCTTATTATTAGAGTTCTTTAATCTAAACATGAATTTGTACATGAAGTTCCTCCATACAGCACTAAATCCAGGAACATTGCACATTGCAAACATGTGACTCGCACTAGTGCACCTCGGAAGTTTAAATAAAATTCTGAATGCATCATTATATGCAACTTTTAACTTCCTCATCTTTTCCATTTTAAAATGGCACCATAGCTGAGCTGTGTACAGTGGAGAGCAGTACGCTCTAAAGAGCTCTATCTTGACATCATCTGTACACATATGAACTTTCTAACCAGCATATTTTGCTGATTAATTAGCAAAATTCCTACAAAGACTTACTGAAAGGTTGCTAATAACAAGTAAAAAAAAAAAATTTCAAAACAAATAAATGTAAAATTACTCTAGACAACAAAATCATCTTTAAACCGCACAATTCCCCAAAGACAACATAATTAAAAACAATTCGAAAGTGGTTTGATTGAAAAAAAGAATAGCTTGGTTTAAAATTGAACGTTTAAACTTTACTTTGAAAATCCAAACCGGAAGCATTGTTCCCCTCCGGCAGACTTCACCTTGGTGCGGTAAAGTTGAGTGTGGCAAGGCATCAAACAAGTGACACAAGGGAGGAAGAGACGGCTTACAAGTTTAACGGACCCCCTTTTAAAAAGAGAAACTACTTTGCTGTGACTATCCGGGGACGAGGAGGCAGTAAAACATGGCTGCTCTCTCAGCCTGGTTCTGGAACGAGAGGTTTTGGCTGCCACATAACGTAACCTGGGCGGATCTGGCCGACCCAGCCTCCGGGGTGGAGTATCCCAAAGCTGGACACTTGTTGGTAGCTTTGCCGCTGGCTCTGGGGATTTTTGCTGTAAGGATACTGTTCGAAAGGTTCGTATTTGCCGCCCACGTTGAGTGTTTTAATTGTTGAAAAGAGAGAAGCTCTCAAAGTTCTTAAAACGGAGTTTTTTTCTCCTTCATCTCTCCTCCCCAGCAGATGATGGACTAGCTAGCTGTAGTATTTCCCACCGCTTTTAAACAAGAGATTGTCGCATTTTTCATGAGAACCATCAATATCAACAACAACAAAAAGTTGTTTACGTGTACTTTGTGTTTATTTTTGCCTGTATTTAAATATGAATGCATTCTCGACAATTTTGTCCTAGCTAGCAGTGAAAGCTCTTCTGCAAGTGTCAGTGGTCTCATCAGACTCAGCTCATGAGTTCTCATTTAACTTCCCCTAATTGTAGTAAGTTCCACGTAGAGTTCACTAAATCTGTGAATCGACTCATTATTTACAAATGAGCAGGATCTGTGTTTTTAACCAGTTTTGCATAAAGGTTCATATCTATATTTGTTCATCACATACACATTGGGTTTCAGCATCTTTAAACCCTTGCCAGGTGCAAGCTTTGCCCCCCAAAACATAAACATTAATGACCTGAAGGCTTTTAAATGCAGTGGTTTTTTAATGTGCTGACTAGACAGCCTGACAGATAGATACTAATCCCTTGCAGGGGCTTAATTTGTTACAGCAGCACAATTCAAACAAAGTTTCAGCAAAAACAAAGGTGATTCTCTGTAAAACACCCAGTGTTGGCAATCCTATGAACTTGTTTCATTATAGATCTGGCCTTAAAGATAAAGAAGGGCATAGTTTATGACTATAATATTAATAAGAGACAGTGCAGGGCTTTTCCACATGAGGTATTTCCTGGACAGGTGTTGAATATTGGAGATGCATCAAGTCTGCTTTCACAGGAGATCCCCAAGTGAGTCTTTCCAGTTAAATAAGTGAAGATTTATTAAGAAGATGATCTTCATTAGACTGACAGGGTGCAGTTTATCCACATGACGTTTTAGATTATGTTAATGATCTCTTCTGTCTGTGTGGTTTTTGTTGAGCAATCTTCAACGGATGCTCTGACTGGCGGGAAACACACTAACTAAAAGGTTAAAGCAGTGTCATTAGCAGCCCAGTGTATAGAGAACGATTTTAAAATGCTCAAGAAAGTTTTTTCTCCTCTAGTCAATTTTTCAAACTACGACAAAACCTGTCATGCAAGTCATCCAACTGGATTTTTGGTTCAGTTTTGCCCAATGAGCATAGTCAGCTTCAGACTGCCTTCTCATTTTTGCCAATTTCGTTAAACTTTTAATATTTTTTTCCCATCTATTGCTATAGTTTTTTGTTTGGAAAGTTGTGGCACGGAGAGGAGAATGAGACATAAAAAGCAAAATATCTTGGTGATTTTTTTTTTTTAGCAATTCTAAATGTTCAGCAGAAATTTCTTATTCGTTATGAAAATTCTGAAATACAAGTCATCAAATAAAAATTTTCCATTATATAAGTGAGTTAAAGCTTCAGCATACAAACATGTTTAATCTGTGCTCCAGTAATTTGATACTTTTATCATATAAAATGCTAGCCTGATATGAGGGTAGCGTAATTGTTGGCTCTTTCTACGGAACCCAGAAACCTCAACCTGATGCCCCGTGGCTGGACGAGGCACGGCTGCTCTCGGCAGACTCCAGACTTAGCCTGACGTGGACCCAGACAGACGTGGACTGTCAGGATGGCATATCAAGTATTATCTGTATCAGTCACAACTTACACATTTTCTTTTAGGCGTAACATTTTATCAAGTCACTCCTACACTCTTATCTCTCTTATCTCTTATGGTTAAACCCAAATAACTCATTATTAATTCCTATATTAATATCACTATATATGTTAACTTAACCATCCCACTGGAGCTCATTTGAAACAGCAGGATTTAAACATGAGTTCTTCCATGAATTAAGTTAAAGAAGTTAAAATAAATGAATCTAAAATGAATAAACAATTGATTTCTAAATAATCTAGAAGTTACTGAATGGTGAACAAGTAAACTTGATCAATAACATATGTCATGTCAAATGGCATAACACAATTGTTTAGGGTTTATTTAAAAAAAAAAAAAAAGTGTCTGGTATTTTTCAGCTGTTCTTCTAAACTAAAAAACAAAACAAAACTTGTGCAGACTTCTGTTTCCTCATTAGCTCTACCTCAGCTCCACACCTATACACCTGGCCCTTCCTGGGCTTCATAGTGCTGTGATTTAAAAAGCAGAACTCTACGTCACAAGGAAAACTGGTTTACTGATGTTTCAAAGTCTTGACATATTTCCTCTGAATATTTTTAGTTGCAAAATTAAATCTGGATCTGAACTGTTGTGATGTTCCGTCTTGGTGCCGTGCAATGGCTTAAATAAATCCCCAAGTTTGCCCCAAACTTGATGTTAAAATATGCTTAGATTTTTGATTAACTAATGAATCTACATCACCCTCAGAGGGGCCATCATAGTTGCACAATTATCTTCCAAAACCTGATTTATTTCCCTGGGTTCTCTACTAGAACATCAGGGCTGGATGGTGGAACATCAGCAAGGTCAGGGTTCAAATCCTGGCTCCAGCTGTTTTGCGTGGAGTTAGCATGTTCTCCCCATGCATGCGCGGGTTCTCCGGTATCCCCCACAGATCACAACATGCCCTATAGGTTAATAATTGTACGTCGCTTTGGATAAAAGCATCTGCCAAATAAATAAACATCAGGGGTTCTAAAAGGTTCTAAATATCGGCGTTTGAAACACATCTTACGTGATAACAAATAGCCTATACATCAGGAAGTGTAGCTCTGTTCTGCAGAGAAACCTTCAAACTACAAGTCAAGTTTCCTGTCAAGCAGACAGAATGACAGCCATCAGGATTCCACCTACGTGACCTCCACAGGACCAGCATAAAACACCGCGTGACACTTTAATCCTGACATGATCAAGTGGCTGTAAATAAGAAGCAATCACATATTGGAGGCATCAAAGGAGAGAAGGGGAGGTGTTTAGTAAGAAGCACTGGCTCTGAGCCACCTGTCTCAGGTGCCACAGCTTCCTTCCAGTCAGCCTCTGTAATATGAAGGAAGGTGTCCTCAAGGAGACCGGGGGGGGGAAGGTGTGTTATCAGAGAGCAATTACTCATCGTCACCTCCGGCGAGATGAGACGGACTCATTTATTTATTAATCAGAGGGATGCATCACTCCGTAACTTGAATTCCTCCTCTTTTTTCTCTGCAGAGGATAAAAGCAACCTGCTAAAGTCAAACCCAACGTGATTTTCAGGAAACGGGTCCACTGCTTTGAAATTTGATTTAGGAAGTATGTTAAGAACGTAAATCTAGTATCCACCCATTTTCTGTACTCGCTCGCTGCTGTTCAGGGTCATATCAGGAGTTAGGGTACGCCCTGAAAAGCTTACCCATCCATCCCAGGGCCAAACAAAGGCACACACTCACACTTTGGACCGTGCCTCAATATTTCACCTTTGGACAGCATCAACCACATCCACCGGTGGCTTAAATTTTATTGCAGTCGACTCTCCTTAAAGTGAAATTTTAACTTCTTTCAACTTGCAGCCTTTATTGTTGGCTATAACCTTTACTGTTTTAAATATTTCACCTGCGCTTCTTTTTGTTCTAGCAACACTTTATTAAAATACCAAGAATTTTACCTCTGCCTATTATGCACTCTGTCTTCCTCATTGTTACACATCTCTCAGAGATGACGTAATGGTCACAGAGACTGGAGCTAGGAGGCGAACGTCGTCCTCTTTAACACGGCTCGGTCATGTCGGGGCGATTATGTGCAGATTAGGAAGTGGAATGGGGTCAGAGTTGTTGCATTTATGGAGCAGTAGTGGTGCTAGTGTGTAAATAATAATATTATAGTGGGTACGGCAGAACAGGTTTTCCTAAAAGGCAACACAGTTGTCATGCCTTTGATTAAGCAATGCCTTCACACATCTGAATGTTATGAGACGTCTTTCTGATAGGGCTTCTTTAGCAGCATTAAACATGATTTATGGGGAAATTACTGTTTTTTTTTTTTTTTGTCTCTAAAAGGGGATTTTAAATATATATTTTTACAGGATTCTTTGTTTATGTGCAGGCAGATTTTCTCCCTGACTAACAGGATAGCTGTTGCCCACCCAGACTCCCTCCCAGCCAGTCCGGTCTTGTTTGATCGTTGCTTTTTGCTGCTGACACACATCTGTAGATGAGAGCATTTTGGCTGCTGTGTGTGTGTGTGTGTGATCTAGTAAGCCGTGTCATGTGTTTAACAGACTATGAACTGAGATGTGTGTGAGATTATAGGTAGGCTTTGTAGTCTGTCGTTTCCTCGTAAACAAAATGTTGATGTCATGCTTCAAACACTTTCCCTGTTCTTGCTCATTCCTGTTTGAGAAAAGCGACATTATCTGTTGGGAAAGTCTGTGTTTTGTAAAGTCAAGTGAAAGAAGGCCTCAATTAAACCTGTTCTGTGCTATGAATAGAGCCAAGCCTCAGCCGTAGGAGCGGGAGCGTTTCCAGCGTCGGTGTTAGCTCGGTGTGCTTTTCTCCTCACAGCCGTCAGGACCACGAGTGTCCGTGTAAACAGACAGACCCACACCAAGCCCGTCTTTTGGTAACAGGCTTTGTGTATGTTGGAGGGGTCGGTTTCTGAGAAGAAACAGGGATGTTTTGACATTTGACAAAAATAGATGAGTTTACATTTCATTCATTTTACCCCCTCCTCCTGCTGCTGTCTGCCTATCAGATCTGCAGGCTCTGGCTTGTGTGGGACGTTGATTCATGCTTCTCTTTTAACACTGTTGTCTTTCTTTGTCCCACAACAGATCATCTTTCTAACTCGAGCATGTGATTGAGTAATCATTTAATAGAATGATTGTTAGGAAACCAAATTGAGTGTGAGTTCAGGGTGAATCAGATTTATGAAATTCAACGCTGTGAGTTTTAAGGAGATCAAAGAGTCAAACACTGATGGCTGCAGGCTGCTTTTGTGAATTATTATTATTATTTTAATTCATCATTTTAAAGGTAAACTATGGATTGCCCTGCGTAATGGTTAACAACACTGACATAAAACTGATCTACCCAGTCTAGCTTCTCTGCAGGAATGTTTTTGTTTTGGTTGAGCCTCATTGGCCTGGAGTGCATTTTGTTGTTGCTCATTACATCATGACATTTATTACCGTAAGTTTGAAAAGGAAAATGTACTTAAAGTCTGTTTATTTACAAAATCAGAAGCAGATCTTTGTAATATTTTGGATTTTAGGTTTAATCCATTTCATAGTTTAAAAACTGCGAACGCTATAGAAAATTGTATAAAGTACATTTGTTTTACATGCTTGTTGGATAAGAGGCTTTACGATGCAGTGCAGTGTCCTCACATTAGCTAGCTGTGACAGTTTGGATGCTGCAGGGATTTTACTATAGAACAGGACAAAAATAATGACATATTATCAAACTCACGCAAAGGCCACAGCATAATATGACCTTTGGTGTTTGCCTCAAACATTTCTGCAACTTCAGAAATGATAAAAATCACATTTAAATGTCTTAAATAAAGAACTGCTCAAGGCTTGGGTGCAGTAAAGTTCCTTAAAAATGTTTGCACACTGTCTGCAAATCAAAGGGTTCACAAGTTTTCCTTTAATGGAAATTCATCAAACTGGTGTTTGTCGTTTATATCTAGACCTTCTGAAAGCAAATGAAAAGCAAATATTTTCTTGATATTATCTCTGTGGCATTGTGAAAGTCCGGGGATATAACCGGAACGGCTGGATTTTATCTGTACATCGTCTCGTCTCGTGTCACCTCATTTACAAAAAAACCTGAAACTATTTTTCCAGAAACAAAACTGAGACTGAACTTATGAACTTGTATTCTCTATCGAGATAAAGAGATGTGCATTGTGACTGCATGAAACGGGAGAAGTAGTGACTGAAATGTGTGATCAAACCTGATTCTGTGTGTAATTTTTTTAAATCTAAGTGAAGTAAATCCTTCACAAATACCAAAAACATTTTAGGAATTAGGATCATTTAGCAGCCAAAATATGAATAATTTAAAATGTTTGGTTGGGTCTTTATGTTGTTTCCTGTTTAAAAAAAATTTTTTTTTTAATCTTTTATGCTATTAATTTATGCTTTAATAATAACTGCAATATAAAAAGATACCAAAAGCCTGATTTGCAGAACAGAACACATGTTTATGTATTTGTTTATTTGCAGCTAAATTATCCATTCCATCTTTCTGATGACACTATAAACCATTTCCTACATTTTATCTAGAAAGAAAGTTTTCCTTATCATAATCAGATACACATTTTTTGTAAACTTAGAGCCTCATTCCGTGCTAAAAGAGGAAGTTTTTAGTCACAGTTCAGTTGTAGGAGGATGTGGATTTTAGGATTCTAGAGTGACCCCCCCCCCCTCTGACTCTTATCACAGATTTATTGCCGGTTCCTGTGCTCGACGTCTCCACATCCAGGCAGGTGTAGGGAGAAGAGCCCAGCCCAATGCGGTGCTGGAGAAGGTGTTTACCTCCATCACAAAGGTTAGAACCACTTCTTGCTCCTTTAGAGAAACTATGTTAGAACGATTTGATGGGTTTAAAGATGAAAACAGTTGATTTAGAGCATTTGTGTGAGCAGGTTAGAATAAATCCTAGGAAATCTGTATTTAATCAGTTCATCAAACTGTGTTTTTATGTTAATTTTGGATGCATTTTAACAGCAGATATTTGCTTTGATTAGAGTGAGATGCACATTTTAATTAAACATTTATTTTTCATTATTTCCATTTTATTCCTGGCTTGACCTTTGCAGTAATAAAGTGGCTTTTCCTAAAGATAAAAGAGAACGTCCAATAATGATAAACATTATCATGAACTATTTTTCGACAGAGCCCAGACACTCGCCATCTGGATGGCTTGTCCAAGCAGTTGGACTGGGACGTGCGAAAAGTCCAGCGATGGTTCCGACACCGCAGGAACCAGGATAAACCCAGCACACACACGAAGTTCTGCGAGAGCATGTAGGTTTATTTCCCCTTTGTGGTCACGGCTAACTTTCCCTGCAGGCTTTTTTTTTTATTCACTTTTTGTAAAATCGTCAACCGTTTCTTCTCTTTTACCTCTAGGTGGAGATTTACTTTTTATGTGGGCATATTTATTTATGGGTTCCAGTTTCTGTGGAAGGTGAACACACCAAATGATCGCTAATTTTATCACCGTGATGTTAGCAGCTGCTTTCTCAGCTAATCCACCTTTTTTCCCCTTTCAGTCCCCTTGGATGTGGGACACACGGCATTGTTGGTACGGTTACCCCTATCAGGTATGCTGCAGCTGTGAAGTGCTTTAATCTTGTAAACGGTCATTATGAGATTATTCTCCACCTTTGAGAAGTAAATCCTGAACCAACATTATCAGTACCTAGTTATTTATTTAGCTGTGATTGGGATGGCTGTGGATTCTCAGATCTAGGTGACAAACAAATAAAGAAACTCAATCTAGAGCGCAGGACTGTGTGAATGAAGAGTGGCTGTAAAACACTTTTGTGGTCCACAAGACAAGCAAAGTGTGATACAAATGCACTCTATTAACTATTCGAAAATGGACTTGATTTGTTTTACTTTTTTGCATGTGTACCAGATAAACAAAACGGTTAGCCACGTGCACAAAAGGAAAAAGAAGCCAGGGCTGACCCTCTTCTGTCACACCTTACAAACAGCAACGCAGAAATCTGTTTATTTTACCCACATTCCTACTGCTTAAATACATAAAGATGTGTCAGGAAAATGTAATTTGACGTCGTAATGTAAACATATTCCTATTTATTTCTCCATCTCTTCATGCTGAGGTTAAAGCTGCTGGTTTACGCTGTCAGATCATAGGAAAGAAACGCTTTGATCTTCACTTCTTGCTAGTTGGCTTGAAGATAAATTGACAAAAATCAACATTACCTGTGTTTCTGATTAAAAACTGCTGGTTTTTTTTACTTAAAAATTAACAATATGATTGGGTCTTTTGTATCATATGGTGCCATGTTGTATCTATCTCCCCCCCTAATGTGTGTAGATGTCAACAAGATACAGATCATAATAGTTTTAATAGTAGTTAAATGTAAATAAAAAACTAAATATTTAATATTAAGTCAAAATCTCACTGTGGCCTGTGACTGTTGGCAAATAGAAAATGTACACATTTTCAGTTGGAATCCCATTGAATTGGTATTTAGGAAACTTTAGGGAATGCTGAAACTGCAAAGAAGTTCATGTGAATTGTCACAAATTGCCTTAATTTGGTTGCAATTTCTCCTCATGTTTGAGTTTTTCTCAACCTAGTTTCACGTCCGTTTATAAAAAATAAATTCCCAGTCAGTGACAGCTCGCTTTTCCCTTCACTTTATGGCTCACAGCAACTAAACTGAGAAGGACTCCAGAGGGTCGTCTGATACCCGTGACGACTCTATTTTGAAAGGAAATTTGTCTTTCACACTTTTTAAATGTGGTCAAAATTCCAGCGACATAAGAACTCTGAAACTCGTGAAGAATTTGAGAGCATTTTAATACATTACGAGAGATGTTGTAGAATTATAATAATGATGGTTGTCTCGGTCGTGATGCTGTTCCAGCCGGGATGATTCACCTCTCTCTCTGAATAAATTCTCAGTGAGAGCACCTCACCTGTAATTTGTTGCCAACAATCACGCCTTAGTGAGATTGTAGCTTTGTGTGTGTTTTTAATAGTGAAAGTGTAGCTTGAAAACCAGCTAGCTGCATCTGAAGTAAAACCCTCACGTTTAGCTGTGTTTAGTTTAGCATATATGTAGTAATTTTTAATAAGTTGTTGAGCAGAAGTGTGTTCTATTTCTCACATTGTGTCCTCAACACAGCTTGTTGTTCTCCTACAAACTGAAGAATGAATGAAGTTGCTGTTAGAACTGACTGTGAACTCATCTCTGCCCTCTTCACCTCTTCAGGTCTTGACTCCTGGTCTTTATCACTACTATGTGACCGAACTGGCCTTCTACTGGTCTCTTATGTTTTCCCAGTTCACCGACATAAAAAGAAAGGTAAGCTCAGCACTAGCTGGGTGTCCGTTACAGTAGATCTCCAGCGTGGCCACACCCTGTTAAACATTAGTCAATACGTCTATTGTTCCTCATTTGGCAGTAACCGAGGATGAGTGAAAGAGCGCATGTGATGCAAACTTGTTCAATGGTATGTACGCCGCTATTAGGAACCAGCTTGACTCCCACTTTGATTCAGAAAGGATGTCACGTGTGTTGTTGTTGTTTTTTAAGAGGGGAGGGCAGCTGATGCTGCTCAGGCTGTGAATGCTCTGTATTTTTTCAGCATGAGGGCACTCACTGTCATGTGATTGCAAGACGGAGCAGGCCTCAGTCTGTTAGAGCTACATCAATTTCCTAGAATTCCAGCAGTAGGGATGGAAACAGTCAACACTACATATTTTCAACAGCAGATAACTGGAATTTGATGCTGCTTGTTTTGGTTTCTGCTCTGGTTCTTATGATTTTATTTATAATTATAGGATGGTCAGAAATATAAGCAGTAAAGTTAAATCGTTTAGTATTTTTTAGTTTAATCTTCTGAGGATGTAACCAGTGTCTGCTAAAACAAATAATCATTTTAAAGTATGAAGTAGTTACTATTTTTTTTTTTGCTGTTTCATCTTTTTGACTTAAAGCTTTGCTGTCTGAAGCATATCTTATCTTATGGCGATAGTCTTATCTTTAAACACTAGTTCTGTTCTTTTGTTTGTTTTTTCTCAAAGGAATTCTTCTGTTAATCTTTTATCTCTGTCTTCTGTAGCTGCCCAAGTCTGCCTGCGTGACTTGAACACTAACATTAAGTCAGATTTTAACTTTAGCAGTCTCTTTCCTCTAAACGAGTGGATACAACTATCCAACAATAGTTATCATGAAACTCTGATGTTTAACATCCAGCTGCTACAATGACATCTACATTCTCACACTGATCATATTTTAAGGCTTTAAAATAAATAAAACAAATGCTTATAACTTAGAATATTTGCAAATGCAAACCTTATTTTTATGACCGTTGATAAAAGTAAGTACGTGTATGAACCTATGTAGATATGGTTGCCTTTTTTTTTTAACTTGTTTACATGAAATGCATTTAAAGTCTAAAGTCACTTCCTATAACCCTTTATAGGGCAAATTACCATTTTTGGTCACTTGTGTATACTTTAAATTTTGATTTGCAGCCCAAACCCAGAACTTTGACTAAAAAGTAAAAAAAAAATGTTAGGTTAAAAGTGACATAGGTAATTTGCAAAACAAATTAGCGGAAAACGTTTTTTTCCCCCCATGCCTCTTAAAGGGATACTCCACCAGAAAGTGATTTTTTTGGTCTATTGCCATATTCCTCATAGATAAGTGGGCAAAAACTGTTTGTAAACAGTCCAGATGTGTTCCTGATCCAGCAGTACTCCTTTAGCTTTAGCTTAGCTTAAAACACTTTTCTCACAATGCTACTTGTTACCATTCACTTACAGTGTTTTATGCTAAGCGAAATCAATAAGGTGGTTCCCTCACAGTTCTCTAAAAGCCTCAGCCAATCATACGTTTCTGACCGAAAACAACTATTGGACAATCCGGCTGTCTGTCTCACCGAAGCGCCTCACTTCCGCACTGCTTGGATCCTCCATTCATGCCCTGGAGCATTTTTTAGCAGAACATCCCGGAAGTGAGAGAAGGACAGAAACGGCCGCTTCAATTTTAGGAAAAATACCAGAGTCCCAAAAAGAAAAACACCTTTTCATCTAGTAGAAAACAAAAAGATGTTTGGACGTGGAAAAACCGGGGAACATTAGCATAGCATTTCAAAGACTGGTGTTTTGTACTATCTTGTTTACTGTGGCAATGTGCGGTCCCACATATCTATATAAGATATATCCCGTATATCTAGCGATACCTAATGACCTTTATCACATTTAAGTTAAAAGGTTCAATAGTTTATAAACATAAAAATAAATAAATGAAATGTGTTTAAAATATGTGAAAACAACATAAAATTGTGCTTTAAATAGCCACCAATAACACTCAGTGGTTGAAACTTTTCCAAGTATTTCAGTGACTGATCTCTAAAGGAATCATCACATGGTATCACTGAAAAACAAAAGAATGGAAAATCTGTTTTTTATTTTCTCTTGGATGTTCAATCTGTTAAGTTCTCCCAGAAGAATTTGACTTTCACTGTTTGACAACTTTCAAACAGAAGGCTGAATATTTTCTGAGATGATTAATGGCTGTAAGTTGACCATCTTTGAGGTAATGAAGCCTCAAACCATTCCATTTCCTCCACCGTGCCTCAGCATGTTTGTTCTTCTCATGTCATCATCTTTGCCTTCATCTCCTAAGACCTTTTTTCTTTTCTGGGTTAATGTTGAAAAGTATAGTTGTAAATCCATGAAGGGGCTGTTTTATTAATCTGCAGCTTCTTTATGGAGTAACAAACTGCCACCATCATCAGGTGGTTGATGAGATGTTTCAGACTCGTCAACATGCATAAAGAGAAACAAACACATTCAGTGTTCACATACTGAACTTTAACCATCTCACATTTTTCTTGACTTCCAGGACTTCCTGCTCATGTTCATCCATCACCTGGCAACAGTGGGCCTCATTAGCTTTTCTTACGCCAACAACATGACGCGAGTGGGGAGCCTCGTGCTGTGTGTCCACGATGCCTCTGATTTCCTGCTAGAGGTCAGTGACGGCAGCAAACAATCGTCTTTTTCATAGAGATTACAGTGCAGGATTGAGCATCCTGCCTTGAGATTATGGATGATTTTTTTCATGATGTTGCTTCATAGAGTGGGGAAAAAGTATTTGATGCACCTCTGATTTGTCAAGTTTCTCCATTTACAAAGAATAGAGAGGTCTGTAGTTCTCATCTTGGGTACACCTCAACTGTGAGACAGAATGTTGAGGGGGGGAAAAAAACAACAAAAAAACACATTTTATGAGTTTTAATTAATCAATCTGCATTTTATTGCATTAAAAAAGTATTTGATCAACTACCAACAAGCAAAAATAGAAGAATTCTCATAGACCTGTTAGTTGTTCTTAAATAAGCCCTCCTATCTTCCACTCGTTACCTGTATTAATCACACCTGTTTGAACTTGTTACCAGTATAAAAGACCTTTCCACCATGGAGACCTAAGAGCAGTTTAAGGACACCAGGGACAAAATTATAGACGCACCAGGTTGGGATGGCTCTACAGGACAACAGCCTGGTGAGAACTGTTGGAGCATTAGAAAATGGAAGAAACTCGAGATGACTGTCAATCTCCGTTGGACTGGGACTCCTCGCAAGGTCTGGCCTGGTGGAGAATCAATGATCGTTGTCCCATCAATGAATCATGGGGGTGGAAACATCATACTTTGAGGGTGCTTCCTGCAGTGGGGACAAGACGACTGCACCATACTGAGGAGAGGACAAGCCCTCTCAGCCCTGAAACCTGAAAACTCGACAAGATCTGAATGGAGGAGTGGGTCAAACTCTCTGCTGCAGTGATGCAAACCTGGTCAAGAACTACAGGAACTGTCTAGACCAAATATTAACTTCTATTGTATCAAATCCTTATTTCATGCAATAAAATGCTAATTCATTATTTAAAAATCATACAATTGATTTTTTTTAGATTTTCTTTAGAATCTTTCTCTCATTAGAAAAGTTAAGTGGGAAAACTTGAGAAGTCAATGGTGTATCAAATATTTATTCACCCCCTTGTATCTTGTGTTTATTTGTTATTTTTTAACAGGCAGCCAAATTGGCCAACTATGCCAAATACCAGCACCTTTGTGACATACTCTTCATTGTGTTTGGTGTCGTTTTCTTCATCACACGACTTGTTATATATCCAGTATGGTGAGTATAAATATTTAGCTTTACTTATTGAGTCACGTATTGTTTGTGAACTATTTTATGTTACTTTATTGTCTTAGGAATGTGTCTCTCTCTCTTTTTTTTTTTTTTTTTTTAAAGAATTTACTGTAAAACAAATGTTTTTTTGAGCTGCTGCTCAGCAACAGCACCGATAGAATAGTTTGTTTTCCGTTTAGCGTTGATGGTGGCTGAGCAACTTTCTGACTTTTTTATAGAACTTTTCTCGAGCTTTGCTGTTAGATAGTTTTGTTTTAGCACATATCCTGATGCTGTAGATCATAAAGCTCAAAAACTCACACTGCCTGTATTTTGATGTTCCTAAACAAATGACACCACACTGTCCACAATGCTCTACTTTATGTAACATTTTGCATCACGTTTGCAAATCAGATAAGTGAATTCCCAGGAAGTATTTTACATTGTCAGATAGAAAAATGAGCCATCTTTAATTTCTTGTCCAGACCTCGGACATGCGTTGACCTTTTGGATGTAAGGGGACATTTAGATGAAGACTGTTCCTCGACAGAGACCTGAATGTTGCAGCTCTGCCTCCTGAGAGACAGACAATAGGGAACCTATCATTGCAAAAGTAACCCGAGCAGCTATATTCAGTGTCTTGGTGTGGATGAATGATAAAGCTAGTGTTGCTGCTGCAGCTATGTGGACTGAAATCTATACCTTTGCAGGGGAAGATGGTTCTGTTGACAACCTTTTTGTCCCTCAGTTGGATTTAAAGGAATAAAGTGACTCACTTAACATTAAAGTAAATCTGTTACAGCGCTCTGAAAATGTATTTGTCCCTTTATTGTTTTTGTTACACTTAAAAAATTTAGAACAGCAAACAAATTTCAACATCAGACAAAGATGACCTGAGGAAATACAAAATGTCATTTTCAAATGATTTAATTTATTATGGGGAAAAGGCTATCAGTGTTGTAATCCTACCCTGTAGATTAGGCAATTGTCTCCTTGTCAAATCATGAATTAATTGTGATTAACCACATTATTTAGAAAGCCGAGTTCAGTTTCACCATCCACACCCAGGCCTGATTACTGCCAGACCTTTAGAAATAAGAAATCACTTCAATAGAACCTGTCTGACAACATGAAGTAGGCTAAAAGATCTCAAAAAGCAACACATCAGGTCCCGTTTTGATGAAATTAAAGAACATAGTCCAGTTCTGTAAAGCAGAATTGGACTATGTTCCTCCACAGTGACGTGAGAGACTCATGACCAGTTATCACAAATGCTTGATTGCAGTTGTTGCTGCCAAGTGTGTTACAAACTTTTACTAAATTTAGGGGTCAATTACGTTTTCACATGGAGCCAAGTTGGTTTGGATCGCTTTTTTTCCCTAGAAAATGAAGTCATTTGAAAACTGTGTAGTATTTTCTCAGATTATATTTTCCTGATGTTAAAATTTAATTTACTGACAGGGTTTTTCCTGGATCAAATTGAGGCAGAGGTGGTACCATCCTGACCGTGCGCCAGCACATGCATACTCTGTGCATTCAACTGCCTCACTTTTTTAAAGGCAAAATATTTTTTAGTTAAGCGTTCTAATTAGGGATGCACCGATACTGGTATCGACCCTGGTACCGTCTAATGTACATGTATCGGTTAAAGTTAACAGATACCATGAACTGATACTTAAAATATGATAAATCGGCAATAAAGTCACAAAAAAAGGTTCATTTTTCACTTTAAATTTTAGTTTTATTGTCATTTCATATTTTACATCTGTTAATTTGTCTTAGTTTAGTTAGGAAAGTCTGGTGCCTTTAGTCTCTTCAAGAAAAGATATAAGATGGAAGTTGATTAATTCACCAATAGTATCAGATTGCCAGAGTATGCCTGAGCCAGGTAAATTGAATCAGTCAGTGCTTGTCAAAGCCACGGCTCTGTTTTTGAGATCTGGGAAAATGACTAAAAAATAATGTACTGGGTACCGTTAAATATTTTTATTTTTATTATTTCTGCAGCTGTTTTAGTTCTTTCCAGTGCACCGCTGCTGATACAGCGCCCCTGTAGTGGCGCAACTCTGCAACTGCAGTTAAAATAACATCCATATAGCTGGGGGCAGAGTGAAATCAGGCTGGAGCGGCACAAAATTAGCTGGAGGCGGCCGCCACGCAAATTTGAATGCAGGAAAAACCCTGACTGATCTGAAACTTTTAAAGGGATACTCCACCAGAAAGTTAAACTCACTCAGTAGTGATACTAATGATGATAATCCTGCCTAGTGGCCTCAATAAACATATCGACTGCAAGTGAAAATAAAAAGTAACACGAAGAAATTACAGGTACTATTTCAGACCCGGGACTACTTTATGACAAAGAACTGCTGGAAGCCTCCGCTGAAAGGTGCAAGGACATGATACAGCGGTGCATGCATGTATGTACAGTATGTATGCACCATTCCACTGAAACAAATTCCTGGTTATGTGAAACTTCACTTACTTGGCAATAAAAATGATTCTGATTTTGATTAATCTGTTTTAGTGAGTCTCATTATAGTACTAGTAAACAACATGATGTACAGTTTGATAGTTTATTTGTTTTGCTTCCATAGAAGCACAGTAAAGACATTATTGTGATATTTTCTTGCACTTTGTTGTCTTGTATTTCCAGGGTCCTGAACTCTACAATGTTTGAGAGCTGGGCTATAGTCGGACCCTTTCCATCCTGGTGGGTCTTCAACATCCTGCTGTTAGTCCTCCAAATGCTGCACATCTTCTGGTCCTACCTCATATTCCGTATAGCTTTCAAAGCCATGCTGCGAGGGAAGGTGAGACTGATAAAAAGTCCTGTGATAAACTGTGCTGCTTGTCATTTTAGGTTTTCTAGCCACTAATGTATGCAAAAAAATACTTTGGATTTGTGGGAGTTTGAGGAACCATACAAGAGCATTTCTGCTCACTGGCTTTTGTTAATCTACTAAAATGGAACAAGTTAGAAACAATCAACTAACTTCCTGAATATGACTTCCTGTACAAACACAATATTTAAGGTCAAATAGTCTTAAAGTTGACCAATAAGCCAGTGATGAGTGAGACATCGTTACCTAGAATTCCCTAAAGAGAGAGAAACTGCAAAACCAGTTCCAGCCGCTACCTCTACCTGTTTGTGGAAGTCAAACATTCCTTCAGGATAACCTTTGTCAGAGTGTTTACCTGCTTAGGATAAGGTTGAGGTTTACATTTCAACAAGACACTGACTCAGCTTGTCAAACAGTGTGACTCCTGCATTCAGTAGGCGAGACCTTCAATTATTTGACCTGAAACTCTTAATTGCTGCCAAAATTCATTAAAAGTTAAATAAAACTGTATTGTGCAAAAGTCTCCAGACAACCTTTTATTTTTTAGATGTTTTAAGTCTGACTTTTTTGTAATATTTTTCAAATGCTCTTGAGTAATAGTTTTACAGAATTTTCAACAATTTTCTTTTTTTATTATGACATTTTAATGTATTTTTCATTTTTAGTTTGGCTCTTGTACATGAACATTTCTTTTTTTATTTGTTAATCTGCCTACTACTAACCTTTTGAATATTTAGTTATAAAAAAATGACTGAAAATGCAGCAAATGTTGAGACAGGAACAAAAAACTAAACAAAATGTAAGAAAACCTGGAGGAAATATCGCTCAAGACTAGTTTAAACCTTTTAAGGTAATCTGTCTTGGAAGCTAAACAAAAAGAAATAGTTGATATCTCTGGACTTTGACAATAACTAAGATTAAGTTATTTTAAAAAATGATCTCAACCCTGTTTTGTTTAGTCTTTGACATGAATGAGCTGAATATTCTCTTTAGATTTTCTACATGTGCTCAGGTGTTTTTCACAAGTTTGCACATATCGGCAACATTGACTCAGATCTTTTGATTACATTTGTTGCTCATACCTCAAAAGTAATTTTCAACAATGAGATTTCAAATTCAAGCTTCTCTAGTGTGATTTTTCAAAATTATTTTCATAATAAAGTACATGACATTCTTTTTATTTTATTTATTTAGCAAACTTTTGAAAATGTTACTTCAGTAAATGCTTCACACCGTTTCCTCACATCTCCAATAAGCTCATTAGCTGATTAAATATTAGGTGCTGTGTGGTTTGAGATCCTGCTTGTCAAAGAATTTGTTTGCATGAAATGTATAAAAACTGTAATAATCTTCTGACCTGATGCTAGCACCTGTTAGTTTCCCTTCACTATATTTAACACGTCTCATTCTGTTGTACTTTCCATGGTAGGTACAGTAGGTATGTGGTTCTGTGTCCTGTATATACTACTCATTTAACACCATCACCAGCAGCATACAGAGGTGGACTGATGTGGGCTTTTATGGCTGATGTGGATCTTTAGAGATCAGAACTGTTGCTTTATAAAGCTTGTTTTGCTCTTTAACAAACATTACATAAAAATAAAAAAAACACACAATGACAATTAATGCTAGCGTCAAACAGATTTGTGTTAGAACTTTTTTGTGTCTGCAGATAAATGTTCATCTGAATGGTCTCAAAATGTTGATTTCTATTTTTGGTGATGGATTTGTAGCCTCTGCACACTTTTCCTGTCTCTGTCTCGTTCTTTCTGCAGACGCAGTTTATTTCCTCTCCCTCCAGAATGAGAGAGGGAGATCCCATCTTTCTCTCTGTCTTTGTCCACTGAGTCCTCCTCCACTACTTACTCGCTTCTCTCCATCTCCTCTGTTTGCTTGACAACTTTACCCCCTCTCTGTGTTTGGCTGTAAGTTTGTTCACTTCCTCTGCATTAATAGTCCCTGTTTACATCTGTGCCACTGGTGCCGTTGGGATTAAGTGGAGTTGAAGTGGATTTTAGTCAGACAGCTGTTGCTGTCTGCACTTTGTGCTCTTCATTCAGCAATTGGAGGGAAGTTGTAAATATTGAGTAATGTGGCAATCATGTCTTGAATGTCAGGTATGTCACTGTTTCTGATTAGCCAGGAATGTGACGAGATTGTCCAACACTACCACCCTGTGGCAAATGAGGTGTAAAAACTGAGTCATTAAACTAAACCAGGGATATCCACGCTTTTCTGCTTTCACTGCTAAATATGAGTCCATCACTGATTGTTTAGGTCTGTATTAGCAGTTTAATGAAAAAGAGAATTTTCCATCTCAAATTCTCTCCAACTTTGAAGAGTAAAACTAAAGAAACAAAGAAGGAAATGTAGAGATCAGTTGGACAAAAAACATATTGTATTCCAACTAGTTGTAGTTCTTCAAATAAAAGTGCAACCAACAAGAAAACAAATACATATTTTTGCCTGTCTGTCACTTTCATGCAATAATAACTAAGAATTTAAATGTGCATTCGTCAAGATTACTGATACAGATTTGTGTCTTTCTCCTAGGTGTGTAATGATGTCCGTAGCGACATTGAAAGCAGCTCAGAGGAAGAGTCTGAGAAGGTCTCGGAAGGCCCCAAGGCTTCCCTCCATCCCCCCAAGGGAGAAAACGGCACTAATGGCCACTGTGCTGCTGCCAAAGCCCGAACACAGAACCACAGCAGCTGGTGACACAGAGTGTGATCCTGGGAGCCCCCTGCAGTTCGTCCCCTCACAGCGCTTCTGAGTTTTTTGTTCATCCGAGGACGTTCCTCTGACGTGCAAGGCTCACTCCCACATTCACACACATAACACTGACGGCATGTGCACACACTTTCCTGTGTTTGTGAACTGATGACGGATGTGCACTGACACCGTTCGCTGAGAGCCATGCAGAGACGCGAAGCTCCAAAGATGACATGTAAACGCTGCAATGACATAGAAATCAGCTCAGACGTGATTTGCAAAGCCTCGTTTTCTTAAATGTTGGGATTAATGTTGTGTTGAGTTTGACTGCAGCTGTTGGTTTCAATGTTCTCTCCCAGTTTTATTGGTCAGATGAACTTGATTGTTTGCCTCGAAGGGTTTATTCACTTGATCACACAGAGCAGACATGCCACAGCAGATACTACGCGTGCTAAAATAAAACTGTTGGTTTAGCTTTTATCAGCTGTTAGAGCAGAACACCATGCTTCGTAAGTGGCAATATGTCGGCAGCTTTTTGTGGTCTTGTGGATTTACCCTTTAACCATATTGTTAGGCTACTTTGCAACTTGTTTTACTGTTTTTAACTCCTTCTTCCAAGACCAAATGTGTATGAAAGTGTTTGTGACTGTAGAAGAATCAGGTATGAGGACCATTAGAAACGTTTATTGCAATGTCACATGAGTGCCTAGTATAAATGTATTTTCAAATATATTTTGTTGTTGAAACCTGTCTTTTTGCAGTCCTTTTAAGGAAATACAAGATAGGGATGTTTGGTTTCTGATGAAATTTAAGGATGAATCTAAAATGCACTCTAACCTTTACAGGTGAACTTAATGTGACCTTTAAACTTTTGAATACCCAAGTCCAACTGTTCAATGTATTTTTTGCAAAACAAAGTTAACTGCAAAATTCACAACAGGTGTTTTGATCCATGAATTGACCAAAAAAATGCCTCTTAAAATTGATATTTTAAACAGTCCTTCCTTTCTCATCATGCTGTTCACATTTTGACATGAGACCAAGAAGACACCTAACAGTTGATTAACAGTACCTTGCCATTGTGAGGCTTCAAACCAGATGTTCTCAGAGGTGTCCACTGTTATCAGCAGGTTGCAACAGCGACTGAAAGTCACAGAAATGTATAAAAGTGGCCAGCCTTTGGCCACAGCCCACAATGATGACTGATTCATTGTTAACAGTGTCTGGCAGAACCAGATGATGAATGCCACACAACTCCAGGCACATTTAAGGGAGGTGAGAGACACCCAAGTGTCACGTCAGACTATTGGGAACCATTTACATCAGCGTGGTCTGTGTGCAAACGATCTGCAAGAATACCTGATCACACCACCAGGCACAGGTCTCATCATCATGCATGGTCCAGGAAACATTTACGAGGGACCAGTGGGCCTCAGTGCTGTTCACTGATGAAAGTCGATTCAAGCGGAGCAGAATTGATGGCCGCCAACAATGTTTGAGACGTCAAGGAGAGCGCTGTGCATCAGTCACTGTTGTGACCGGATGAGCCTTTGGGGGTTAGCGGTGTTGCAGTGACAAGCTGATACTTGGATAACATCATTAATCCAGTCATTGTGTCTATGCATGAACACAGGCCACATTTCATCTTCATGGGAGACAATGCTCCAGCTGATCATGGTGGCATCATTAGGGAACGGCTGCTGGAGACAGGGGTACCTCAAATGGAGTGGTCTGCACTTTCTCCAGACCTGAATCCCATAGAAAACCTATGAATCAGCTGAGTCACCATAGAGGCTCCTATCTCAGTACCCCACAACGTCAATGACCTGAAGAGTGGGATGCCATGCCTCAGCAGGCAATAAGGTGACAGCATGAGATGTTGTCAAGCTGTAATTAATGCTTAAGATCACAGGACAAGTTACTGAGACGCTGACATTTTTGTTAAGGTAGCACCACCACAGTTCTTTTGTTTCAATACAATCTGTAAGATTAGGAAATCACCATTGCATGCTTCTACTTAAATGTCCTACTTTCGTGAAACAATATCACTGTTGCATGTAACTTTTTTTTAAATATAAATTTCACCTTTAAGCCAAATATCACTTTTTGTCAGTATGTTGTGTTTAGTGGTTCAAAGCCTTTTATTATAAAACAATTAACAGGCATGCTCACTCCTGAAACAACATTCTTTACAGATATCAACCAGGCCACTGATGTTTGATTAGGTTTTATAAACACAAACTCATCCTTATGAGAACTTCAGAGAAAGGGCACAGAAAACCATTTAAACCTCTAAAGTGTAGAGGTGAGCAAAAACAAGAAGTGTCCATATCTGTGCAAAAAGCACAGGTATCCCATCACATCAGTCTTTGATTATTTCGGGATCCTGGTTCTCTGCAGCCAGTTTCAACTGTTTTTGTTTCACCCAGAAGCGGTATCCTCGCACTGCACACAAGTAGCCTCCGTACACCGTCAGCAGCATCATCGAAGCAGAAAAGGTTTTGTAGCCAAAATCAGCCAGACGCTTCCCTGACACCATGATGGGACCCTGAAACAGTCACAACAACAAAGTCAGAGAAGATTCAATCAGCACCAAAGCAAAGGGAGGAACAGAGCAATTAGATCTACTGGGACCAGTGGTGATGTAGACGTTAAAGTCTTTAGATGATTACTTTCTAATGTAGGCTTTTGATTAGGTAAAATGTTGTTTAACACTAACATTTATTCAGTCCAATGATTCCCAACTAGGAAGCTCAGCTACTCATAAATAGTTAAAAATAAGAAATGTTAATTTTAGATGTAACATTACAACAGAGTTATGTTTAATGTTGTCATAGCTGAACAGAAAAGATAAACATCTGACAATAAAACTTAAAGGAGAAATTTAGAAAGCGACATTATTTGATTTGATTTTAGTAATAAGAGGTGTATATTTCCAGAACAAAGTGAAACTGAAGTTCAGATTATGAAAAAGATAAATGAGTTATAGGTGGCCTCTGATAACAATTATCAATTAAACTGCTATACACAAAACGTACCCGAGACAGCGTGCTATATCTCTTCAAAATAAACACAAGCTGGAGGCAGAAGCTGTAGAAGCTCCTGTACCAACAGCAGAAAAGCTCTCACACATTTTTATATTTTCCTACCTTATACTCTTCGGCACAGTGACTTTCTTCACCTCAATGTCAAAACATCAGTATCTGAACTGAAGTTAGCGTTGTGCTGTGTTCGTAAGACACGGAAGCGGAATTAACTCGCTTGAACTGCGGGGGAAGTCGCAGCGCCACCTGTCGCTACGGAGTTCAAAACGCAGCGAATGCTACATTACTGGTGGTCGTGTTTTCTGCCCGGAACTATTTAGCGGGCGCACACGTTACGATGGCAACATGTCCGACTTGTAGCGATGCTGTTAATGAACTAAACGACCCTGGCGCTGCTCCTTACGGAAACTTTATAAACTACTACACCTTTAACCCTCCAGAGAATCGTTTGAGTTTGATTCCAGCCACACTCCTTCAGGATTTAGGACACAACGACGGTCCTGATGAGAACACGTTGATCTTAGACGTGGGGTGTAACTCAGGGGTGAGCCAGTCTGGATAAAACTAAAACTAAAATAAAGTGTGCATTGGAATGGGGGTTGTAAAAATGTTATATAAGTCTTAAGGTAATTTTAGTTGGGCTGCTTTTTGTTGGTCTGTGCTAAATTGATTACATTTTTCATGGTCCTTTCTGGATTTCTTAGATGCTGCTAAAGACATTGGAACACATTGTGTATTTTGAATGGTAGTAACAATGGAATAACTTAAAATATATTATTTTGTAGAGTTGTCTGTTACACAGTAGTGTTTAATCTACATATTCTTGAATGATTAGTCTTTTTCATTATAACAAAAATCATTCCTCAAAAAATGACCAGGTGAAAGTTAACCAATTTCCAAAGAAAACTCTAGAAGGGCCTTGAGAAAACCTAGACAACTATTGGTTAAAAAGAATACAAGAAAGGCAGGTTATGTGAAAAAATTAAAGAAACAAAGGGTGGCTTAGTACTTTTTCAATAATGTACAATCACAAAAAGTGCAATTTTCTTGAAATGATCACAACAGTAACTGTTTTGTCCTCTGCTTTGTGAATGCAGGAACTGAGTGTAGCCTTCTATAAGCATGTTGTGCAGCAGCCTGACGACACCTCAAGCAGGAGGAAAGTTCACCTCCTGGGATTTGACTTGGATGAATCTCTTATTCAGCGAGCGCAACAGACCAACCCTCTGCACAGCAGCATCACCTTCATGCATTTGGACATCACTAAGGACACGAACCAGCTGCGGGACTACCTCAGCCAGCACTGCTGCTCCCACTTCCACCTCTGCCTCTGTTTAGCAGTCACTATGTGGGTCCACCTAAACCATGGGGACTCTGGCCTGCTCCAGCTGCTTTCACACCTGGCCTCCATCAGCCGGCACCTCCTGCTAGAGGCACAACCTTGGAAGTGTTACCGCTCTGCAGCCCGGCGACTGAGGAAGCTGGGTCGTTCAGACTTTGATCACTTTAAGACCCTGAAGATCCGGGGGGATGTAGCAGGTTATGTAAAGGAGCACCTGGAGAGACACTGTGACATGCAGCTCATCCAGAGCTTTGGCAGCACCACATGGGACCGTCAGCTGCTACTTTTTAGACGGAAATGAGAGAATGAGCTCAAAATTTTTATGTGCTGTACAATGAAGCAGTGCTGGATTACTAATTTGAATTTTAATACTGTTAGGTTTCATAGGCCTGATGTGCCAAATACAAAATTAAAAGGGTTTTTTTCTCAAAAGAAAGAATGTTGACAACATGCTTAGAAACAAGAAAAAAGTAAATGATTGGAAATAATAAAGAATTCTCTTGTATCATTTTGCAACCAATGCTATGGATAAAAGTCAGGAAATGTCAAAAAGCATGCACAATCCTTTTAAAATGACAATATAATCCTAGGCATCAGCATCTAAAGCTTCTCAGATTTTCTAGCTTCATCACCAAATTAACAACAGCACACATACAACACACTAATTTTCAGAATTTTAATTACAGAATACTAAAAATAACATTACATAAAATGTCTTTTTAAAAGAAACCATTGAATATTACAAAGGTTGTAAATTTTGTAAAGTTAGGATATAAAATCTTTGAACTGTGGTGCATAATTGAAAAAGAAAAATAAATTCCTTAAAATGTATATATTAACTGTTCTACTACATTTAAAAAAATGAGATGGACACACATTGCAGACAGACGAGATGAGTCGACACCGCCATTACTGCGGTGAGCTCTCCTTTCGAAGGAAGAAAGACTTGAGATGCACAGCACACACCACAATCGGCTCAAGTTCTCAAATTATGCTCATTAAAGGAGAAAAAGGGGGGATATGAGGAAGGAGGGGTAAACATTTACAACAAATGAGCTCAAGACACAAAAAAAAAGTGACTTGGTGACTGCTCCCAATATTCACACACATCTCGACTAACTGGCCTTGTTCATTAACACATACGTTTTTTTGTTTTTTTTTCTCTCCACAGGTTTAAGCTGTACAAAAAAATGTGAAAAAAAATTGTTATACCCAAAGTCAATCCACCAAGACAGGGAATATGATCAGGTATCTTTCAGCCTCCTAACACCTCCACTACTATACAACTGGTCAGTCAGATCCACTGAAAGCAACCATGTGACATAATGATAACATTAAAGAAGTGGTACAAACTATACACAACAGGGAGGATGAAGGAGGGGAGGGGGGGGGGGGGGGGGAA
>SSNR01000002.1:4761953-4814394 GCA_006937965.1 Callopanchax toddi | reverse complement strand
AAGAGACAGGCTTTGACCCAAACATCAACCCAACAATTGGGTGAGTTCCTTCTGTGTCTGTTGTTACAAATTGTATTTGTTTATTTGCAGCCTTTAACAGCTCAATCTAGTGGACTCACATTTCAAATGTTCATGGCCGTTCCTGTTGAAATGGTTACATCGTATAAATACTTGGGTATTATAATTGATCAGAACCTTTCATTTCAATTACATAGAAAACCTTGTCAAAAAGCTAAAATTGATTTTTTTTTTTTTTTTGTAGAGATAAATTTTGTTTTTCTTTAAAGGCAAGGAAACATTTAATCGCTGCAACCTTTCCATCTTTGTTAGGTTATGCTTATTCAGTCTTTATGAATGCACCTGATAAATGGCTGAAGAAACTGGACCCAGTGTACTACAGTTCTATCACTGGTTTGGTTATTCTGCTGCTTCTTTGCCCTCTCTGCATCCTCTCAGATTTACTCACTGGATGTTTTTAGTCTACAGGTGTCTCCACGGTCTGACTCTTCATTATCTGTATATTTGCAAAATGGTCAAAATGATCACAGTGTGCCCTCTAAATGTCAATCCCCAGAATGAGAACTGAATTGGGTAAAAAAGGTTTTTAATTATGTTGCTCTATTTACTTGGAACATAAGAAAGTATTGTGATATAAAAAATCACTTTAAAAAGATCGAGAAAACAACACTCTGGGCAAATGTAGCTGCTTTAGTTATTAAATCTTGCTAACTTTGATAAATTTAAACAACTTGTATTGTTTCTATTGTCTGGACATTGTGCGTTCGTTGCAATGTGTCATTGTGTGCAATTCTTTGTGTTGTCTTTATGCTGCCGTCTTGGACCAGGTCACACTTGAAAAAGAGATTCGATATCTCAATGAGTTTTTACCTGGTAAAATAAAGGAATAATACAAAAAAATAACTTAAAGCCAAAAGAAACGATCAGACGACAGAAAATGAATCTGCTGATTTTCCCTTTTTAAATCTCGTCTCACGTGAACAGTTTTTTTTTATTCCAGCTTCTGAATCACACTGTTCTAATTTTCTTTTTATCTTTAAGAATAAATTAGGACCAAATTATTTATAAATTATTAAAGAAACTAGTTACACACATTATTGAGAGTATAAATCATTACTTTAATATTTCAGATCAAATCATTACAAATGATCAAATTTAAAGCAATAGTTGAAATTTGAACAATATTTAATACCTTTAAAAATATTTGAGGATAACAGGATTTATTTTAATTTTATGTTGCGTGTCTTTAAAGTCACAAAAGCTTGAGGTGAAATGTTTGGGTAGCGTATGGCACAAAATAATCCAGGGAGAAATCCTATTAATAAAATAAATGATCTGCTAGTAAATGTATTCTGCCTCAATTCTGCCATTTCTTTCCATCAGGGCATCCTTTATGACCAAGACAGTGCAATACCAGAACGACCTGCACAAGTTCCT
This sequence comes from Callopanchax toddi, assembly GCA_006937965.1. Lineage (NCBI taxonomy): Eukaryota > Metazoa > Chordata > Actinopteri > Cyprinodontiformes > Nothobranchiidae > Callopanchax > Callopanchax toddi. The sequence continues at coordinate 4,812,939 of SSNR01000002.1, read as the reverse complement.
GATCTGGGACACGGCTGGACAGGAGCGGGTTGGTATTTTCCACTGTGCCAGTCGGCCTTTCTCTGTCATTTATTAGCGGGTTTTTTTAGCTTCACATCCCAGAGTTTTCATTGTAATATTTGTTAAGCATACACGTGGTAAGTGAAAGAAAGTGCTGATGGGACGTTTGTGTGTGTGTGCCACTCCTTAAAACAAGATCCTGCAGTTAGTTATTACTTCTGATAGGGGGCAACATTTTTCTTTCTAAAGATAAAGTCCTGCCTTCTCACCATTAACCAACTTGTCTTTATGCTCCTGGCTTATTGCCTGTTTTAGAAATAAATGATATAAGAAATTGTATGTTATTTCTTTTACTTAGTTGTTTATTCTAACAGAAAACATTTTTGTCATGATTTGTTTGTCTTGTCTCTCCTTTCAGACACTTGTTCAGTAGTCCAAGTCTATTCTTTTTGTGTTTTTGTCACATTAAAGTTCCACTTCTTGCATAATCCCAACTCCTGTTTGATTATAAATGTCATTTCCTCAAGATTTCCTGTCATTCCTAAGATGGGATGCATGATGTACAGAATGGACACACGTTGTTGAGGATGTGTTGAAACACTATTACAATCTGTGAAACTGACACCAGCTTTCTCCTTTGACTCACATTCTACATCGCGCATTTCTCTTCCTTTTTCTTTCCCTGAACTTCCCTTTCTCGTGTTCAGCCCTCTGCTATTGTAAGGCTGTATCCCTGCTGCTGCGCTCTCTAGGGAGGTGAGATAAGATGCCTCTTGTCTGTTGTCCTCCTTCTCCCTGGAGGCTTCTCGAGGGGAAGGGGACATCGATAAGACATGAGGATAAACTCAAACTGTCTCACCCCACTGACATGTGCTGCTGTTCCTTATCTAATCACTGTCACTCCACTTCAGTTTACCCTCTTTTCTTTATTTTTTCTACTTTTTATGTATTTTTCTTATAAATCTCTCAAGTAGTTTACATATTTTTAAGTGTCTCTGTGTGCATTTTGCTCACAAAGCTGTTGTGGTATTTCAAATCTTCGCTTGGCTTGTTTTCTAATCTGTCTGAAGCTTTTGGCCTGTGAAAATCTAGAGAGGAATATAAAGCCGGCTGAAACACGAACACACAGAAACACAAGAAAGCAATAGGATTTCCTCAGATCACAATCCATAACTTAAGACCAGATAAGACCTTATGAGGCCAACCGTCCGTCAGTAACCCATTCACCTCCTCTGACTGCTCCTTTTTGCTGAAAACAAAGCAAAAAAACAACTTTGCACCCAACCGTAACAAGTTGGTTCTTTTGATTACACCCCCTGCTTGTGGTTTCAGCAATTAATCAGCACTCCCAGGGTTTTGCTGGACTTGTTTTCTGTGCTTCTGTGTGGCCATACATCTGGCCTGAGTGTGATTGCTCTTCACGCTAAGGCACAGATAGACCACACAGGACTGGCCGTGCAGCAGCCCCAACACTCGCCAGCAAAACAGACAGAGCTCTCCTCAGTGCTTCTGCCAAATATCCCAAGCTGGATTCCTGTTAGTAGACTTTGGGCCAGTAACAACTGTAATTATGTGGAATGTGTGCTTTTCTGAGGTCACATTGTCACTCCAAGATGGATAGTTTAATCCGTTCCATTGTAAAGGAAAATAGAAATGTTGTAAAGGCAGGGTCATTCCAAGTTTTGAGATGTGGGTCATTTTGTTTCAAATAAATATCATTAGTTAATGCGTGACATGGATTTATTGACCTGATGAAAGCTTAATTTTAAATGTACTGCTCATAGCAAGTCATTTTTAACATCTTGAATGATATTTTCTGCTTTTTTTTGCTTAAAACGCAACAAAAACATCACTAATTGACTTTTTTCAGATGGGTTAATAGTCTGTGATTGTTTAAGAAGGAAACACATCTAAAAGCTGAATACTTTGGTCATTAAGTTATAAGTCTTCAGTTTAGAAAGTGCTAGAAGTCCTCATTGTTGCATAAGCTAAAAAGGATCAAAGTATTAAAACGTAATGTTCTAAGTTTTATAGCCACTACTGGTTACGTCAATCTAGAACAGTCTCCCAATATCCTTAAGAATGATTATTATGGAAGTATTTCCAGATCTGACTGATCAGACATTTTCATCTGTGAATGCTGAAGTTGTTAGATGCTTGTTGAACTCGCATAGAGGTATTTAAACCTATAAGTCATCCAAAGTTGTGAAATTATAAATATTTTGAATGTTAACCAGCAGGCTGATTGGTCAAGCCAGGTCTGACTGCGCTCTGGAAAGAGCTTTACCAGCAAATACCGAAATCTGGCAAACTCCAAGCCTCCCAGGGCAGCTTGGGATTTAGAAATGTTGCACATGTTGTTTTGATTAGGCAGGTCCATGTGATGTATTGGGTTAAGATCAAACGCGTGAACTTTCATGAATATCCACCCGTGGACAGCTTTTGACACTTTCTGCTCATCTTTCTCCTGATAGCTTTCACATGTGCAAGGTGGAACAACTTGCCATGCTTCAGTTCTAAACGCAGCCTCTTGGCTCTCGTCTAGAGAATACAGGGTCTTTGGTTTTGTAAGTGGTACTTGATGTTTTAGTTTTCTTCCTAGTTTTGAGTTCATTGCAGTTGCTATTTATTGAGTTCAATAAAACCCGGTGATGTAAGTTCCACAAGTGTGTGCTGGTGTAATGGATTAGCCACAGTCTCTGCAAAGCCACAACACCGATCAAAGGTCTGTGAAAGAAAAAACCCTCTAACTTTGAGTGCTGCTTGGTTTAAACTGGATTCAAGTTTTTAATCAAACTTGATGTCTGACCCTACAAATGATCTAGTTTAATCAAAACTTACTGAATCCATGTTGATTTCCTTCAAAAGGTTGATAAACAACATCATCCATCACTATCTGACTTCAGCATCCTCTCTCTATCTTCTCCTCATAGTTTCGCGCTCTGGCACCGATGTACTACAGAGGCTCAGCGGCGGCCATCATTGTTTATGACATCACAAAAGAGGTCAGTGTAAAATTGTATTCACATCTACGGTATGGTATGTTTTTTTATCCATCTCATTTTTTCAAGCATGCCATCCATAAAAAAGAAAGAAAATTTGAGGCCACTCTCATGTCTACTGTCATGTTGGATGGGTCAGGACAAATACTGGAAAACAATGTGTGAAAGAAATAATTTGGACTTTGAGGGGGATGTATTTTAGCATTTAAAAGCACAAGATAAAACACAATAAATCATTAAGAAAAAAAATGTTTTTTTAATCATTAAAGAAATGCTAGATGTTTTTGTGCTAAGCTAATAGCTCTAGCAAAACAGACAATTACAGATAACAGACAAAAACAGATATTAGTAAAATTATTTTGAGGTTTGCATGCCCTTTTTTTTTGTCTTGTTCTAATGAGCACTTCCATCCCCTCTGAAGGCTTGTGTTAGTGTTTGTAAAAGAACCAGGGGTTTTTTTTTTACCTCTGATCTATGTCTACAGATATTTTTCTTTTTCCAAACATTGGCGCTCCAGGGAAACATTTAATACACCTTTACCCCCTGCCTGGATATGCGGGATCGTGTAGCAGCAGCTCTTCTCTGATTTTATAGCAGCACTGTCTGTCCATGTTTTGTTTGCGTGACAGATTAATCAAGAAGAAGATTCAGTTTAATAGGTTTGTGTGTTTTAAGCTAAGGTCTGGATCTAGAATATTTCTGTAATGTTTCTTATTTTAAATGGACCCAGTGTTAAACATTGTTAGTCGTCTATTGATTCTAGTGTGATTAAAGTAATTATGGTCTTATAATTTATACTCCTCTTGTCCTCTTGTAATCACCACTAAACAGCACAACTCTGCCAGTGGTTATTTGAGTTACTGTTGCCTTTTCTATCGGCTCGAACCAATCTGGCCATTTTCCTCTGACCTCTGGCATCAACAAGGCATTTTCACCCACAAAGCTGCCGCTAACTGGATGTTTTCCCTTTTTCTGACAATTCTTTGTAAACCCTAGAGATGGTTGTGTGTCCCAGAAGATCAGTAGTTTCTGAAATACTCAGACCAGCCCGTATGGCACCAACAACCATGCTACGTTCAAAGTCACTTAAATCACCTTTCTTCCCCATCCTGAAGCTTGGTTTGAACTGCAGCGAAGCGTCTTGACCACATCTACATGCCTAAATGCATTATTGATTAGTAATTTGCGTTAACGAGCAGTTGGACAGGTATACCCAATAAAGTGGCCAGTGAGTGTAAATTGGTTTCTGGAGTCTCCTTAAAACGTGAACTATTGTTTTTCAACTCCATGACGTGTCTCACCTCTGTGTCTTTTGATTGTGTTGCTCATTTGTGTCACCAGGAATCCTTCCAAACACTGAAGAACTGGGTGAAAGAGCTCCGCCAGCACGGCCCTCCGGACATAGTGGTCGCCATTGCTGGCAACAAATGTGATCTGTCAGACGCCAGGTTAGCTAGAAATAACACTGCATGTTGTGTGAAAAACACTTGAATGAATTTAGAATTCATCTTGATTTGCAACTAAAAAGTATCAGAAATACAAATATTTGATGTTTAGTTCTTATAAAATAATCTTTAATGCTTTGAATCATGTTAAATATTTGTTAAACTGTCATCTTGCACAGATTCAGCTATTAATCTGTGAAATCTTCCACATCTAATCAGTACAACAAACAAATATTTATCTTGAGAATTCTATCTGCAACACAATATTTTTTTTAATAAATAATTTCTATTTACAGGGAAGTGCCAGAAAAGGATGCCAAGGATTATGCAGACTCCATCCACGCCATATTTGTGGAAACCAGCGCCAAGAATGCCATTAACATCGACGAGGTGTTTACAGAGATAAGTGAGTGTGTTGCTTAAGTACATGGTGCTGTTTAGCCTGAACATCCTCCTCAACTTTTTCTTTAACCAAAATAAGCTATTAATTGTATTTGGATCATTTGATTGCTGCGTTTAGAAAAAGTGTATTTTGCATATTTTATAACAAATATTTCAAAAGTTTTAAACTGTAATGTGTTTGTTAGTAAAGCTAAATCCATTTTTTTTTAAAGTTTTGTTTAAAATCATTCCACCACCTTTTTGTCACCTGAGAAAAAAGTATAAAAAATCAACTAAATAATATTATCAGTTAGAATGTTGAAATTAGGAATAAGATCAGGGATTCACACAGTGTGTGTGTGTGTGTGTGTGTCCTTGTAGGTAAGCGAATCCCTGTTGTTGATGCGGTGGGAGGATCCTCGGCGAGAAGTTTTAAATTGGGACGACAGGCCTCAGAGTCTCGCAGGACATGCTGCTGATGTTGCTGGTGACTGAACTCAACACGACCTGTGACCTGACCTGACCTTAACAAACCCGCTGTGCACCCAGTCTGCTTCAGCTTAAAGACACCACACACTCTCCAAAATCCTGCACTCACCCACACCCGGTCGATCGCAGCAGTGCGTCTCTGACAGCGGCCGCAAATACGTTCTTATGACTCTAAATAGTAGCAAATCTTCAGGTGTCAGCTTCAGATTGCTGGAAAGAGAAATACTTCAGGTTTACTGAAATATGACAAAGTACTTACTGGTATAATACATTTATGAAGACCCCTATAAGGGAAGTTTTCCATTTTCTATGGATGAGAGTCATTTATTCTTGTACATTAATACAAATTTATCATCTTTCAACCAAAACGTGCAACTATGTTGGTAGATCCTAAGTTATTGCCTTTTTTTTGTAACATTTCTCTCAAAACATGTTTACTTCATGAAGGAACCATCTTTATTGTTAGTGTGTCTACTTAGTAATTTATTAAAGTTTTTGAAGAGAGGAGAAAATGTCATCAGTCACTAGAGAACCATGAAGGCTTAATGCATCTTCGGTTGTGCGATTGTCGTTTTGAAGAAGAGCAAGAGCCGCAGAGCTGCTTTCATGTAGACAACAATCACACAGCAAATAATGCAGAAATGAAAGGAGTGTGTGTGTGAGCCCACTTCCTCAGCACTAAGGGAATCGTTCAGCATTTTGGAAAATGCTATGATGTCTGAAGGGTGAATATCAAGCTGGAGCCACGAGATGTTTGCTTTATTTAACACGAAGAAGACAGAGGCAGACTAAGTCTTGGGCATGCTTCTCCAAATTCTTGCTAATGAGGAATGTTGTTATTCTTCTCTCTTTGGCTTTGGAGGATATTCTGATTGGCACATGCAAAGCTCTTGTGACTAATACCTTCTTATTATAATTATACCTCTGTGATCTGGAGGACTTTACTGGCAGCTTCTCCTAACGTTTAATCAAAGCTTAAAACAGTGGCTGTTAATTATTGTATACTAACACTGCCATCTCTTCACATCTGTTCTACATTTCCCCTTACAATCACTGAAGATGTGTTAACACACTCTTGTGTTTATTGTGCCCTCTGTTACACGTGGTGCATAGAGAACCTTCCTAATGTTAACTGTTCCCTGATGAGCCTCCCCTTCTTTATTTTTTTTTCTTGCTACTCTGGAAACTGTAAAATGTTTTGGTGGCCTCGCCAGATTTTTTTAATTGTCTCGTAAACATGATTCGTCCTTCCACTTTTTTCACTTAATCAACACCAGCTCTCACATCAAGTGTTGTTTAACTGCTCGGCTGGAAACTAGACCTCAGTTAGAAGAAACTTGCTCAAATCTCACGTTAGATGAGACGTGTCGATGCGCTGACCCTTCAAAGAACCTCAATATCAGTTCTGCAACCAGTTACTGTAGCTCCTTTGTTCCAGAGTCAACTTTTTTATTTTTCTTCACCTTTTTGTGCCTCATTTGTCTTGAAATCCAGGTCTTTACTGCTTCCTTACCTGATTTTCACTCATGTCCTTATTCTAATTTTACACCCTGTCTTTTTGCTCTGACTGGACACTAGTGGTGGAGCTGTGGGGCCGACACCGGCTCGTTTCTGTGCAATCTTTGCCTGTGTGTTTATGTATTTTCAAACACTCTCATTTTCTGGCTTTTGAACAGTGACGTTTTAATCCAAGAATTTATTTGACCTCATCCTTTCAGCCTCCATTAAAGTTACATTGATCTAATGTTGTGCTCATTAAATTGCCATTTTGCTCAGATTTAGGTTGATTAAGTAAAAAGTGCCACTCGGAGAAAAATGGAAAACCTGAGGAAATGCTTTTGATTTTAATATTTCATCCAGCACTTCATCATAACACCACCTGTAGCTGGTCTTTACCACAGCATTATTAAACATTAAAAAAGGGATAGCGCTCTAGTTTCTTAACAATTTGTGTTATTTGACTTGTTTTCCTACTGCTGTGTGTGCAGTCTTATTATCTTGTAAGATCACGTGATAAAATAATCCTCCAAAGCATCACTTATTTACATCCCTTGATGTTTTTTTAAAGGTTTTTCCTCCATTTTTATTGCTATGAAGACTGCAGTGCCAAAGCCATTTTACTACATTTAATTTACCCACTTTTATTGTAAATATGACATTAAGATTAAATTCTAATCACATAAAAGTTCAGTAATTATAACACTTTTTTTCTTAGTTAGAAACAGAAGGCATGATGTTAATGTGTTCTGCATTAGAAATATCAAGTGTCTTGGGCTGGCCCTGGGAATCTGATTATTACTCATCTATATTTTACAGTGTGGATTTATGTCACCAGATTGCACACAAATTAATGTTTATTTTCTTGTTTGTATGCACACAATCTGCATTGCATCTATTAGCAGTGTACTTACCATATTTAGCTTTTTACTTGTTTAATATTGATTGTAACAAGAAAACTTGTTTGCAATGTAATTCCAAATGTGTGAAAAGGGGGATTGTCCACCGTTTACTAATAAAACTGAGAAAAAGGAAGGCTGAATGACTGCATGCACATTGTCTGAGTGAAGTTTATTTTTGTCCCTCTAGAGATATGTGCATAAACATACTCCTTGGGAATAAAATGACAATGATTCTAACGGTTGGTTGTGTTGTTGGTTGGTTGTCCACCAGCTGCCTGGCTATTTATAAAACATGACACTTGAGATTTGCGTTTGACAGTCTTAAGTCATGCTTAAAGTCATATCAAACCACTAAACGGTATTTAGTTTGTGCTTATTCATCTTAGAGCTCTCTTGATGTACGCCATGTCCTGTTGTATTTTGTTTAGAATTGCAAAAGTTTGATAGGGGTGGTTAGCCCCTCTTTTTTAGTGGTTGCTAAATTAACATTAGAATTTTTGTCTGCTGCAGGTAAACCTCATTACCCTTCACCCAAAAATAAAGAAAAGGAAAACTACCTTCATGTAGGTATAATATATATTGCATAAGCCAGTTATTTAATTGTTTTTTGTTTGTTTTAAGTCTGATCACTCGTTCGGTGGCAGCAGGTGAACTCCCAGCTGAAATGACAACCTGCACCTATTCGCCTCTTGGCTGGGATCGGGTTTCCTAAGTGGGGCATGGGTGGTCCCGCCAGCACTGGGTGCTACCCGGCATCACCCTCCCACCCCACCTCACCCCTCTCCAGCAGGAGGCTATGCAGAGGCAGTGACGTCACCAGGCTGACTCCCTTCCTGCTGCATCACAGCAGCCTTCGGCAGCTCTAGTAGTACTTGCGACCGGGGGGACGGGATATCCACCGCTAAACCCATTGATAAAGCAGCACTGTCAGACGCTGCTGTGGTAACAACATCCTAACGCGGGGGTAAGCGACAGGAACTGGTTGCAGTGCGATAACACCCCTCCAGCTGTTGGGATATGGCCAGGCCGGAACAGGTTCTGCTCTTGGAGCCTCAACACGAACTGAAATTCAGAGGTAAGAGGGGAGGGCCCGGCACTAGATGGGAGGAGGGGGGACGCTTCCTCTAACAGCATGAAAATGGGGGGCAGTTCACTGATGGGATAACCAAAGCGGAAAGAAGCTGCTGCACACATATTGGCAATATTCGAGAGGAAAGACGAAACCTGCTCTAGTAGGACGGCAGCTAGCTAGCTGAGCAACTAGCCGGATTAGCTTTCGTCAACCAGGCCATGTCTCACATTTCTCTTGGAACACTTGCTTTTAAAGCAACTTAAACACGAATACTGTATCTGCTTGGATGTGACATAAGTAATAAAACGTGGTTACATGATACCCCTTAATGAACTCTTTAAAATTTGAATGCACATAGGCAGTAACATTCCTAGCTGCCTTAGCTCAGTATCATTAGCCCCGCGCTCTGATTGGCTGTCTCTTCCTGCTGGCCAGCCAGCTGTCATCTAAGAACTTGACAGCTCACAGGAAGGAATTACCAGGTCGCCTCTGCTATTTAATACCAATAAAGATACCTGCTACCTTCATTTGTGCATCATGATCAGTAGCAGTTAAAGTTAGTATTTGGCTGTAAGATATGTTGATTTCCACGTTGTTTTAGGCCCAGAAAAATGTTACATAAACATTTATGGTACCCTATAGTATCACAGTTGTTACAGATTAAAAAGCTCTACCATAGTTTGAGATGTAAATGTTTATCCTAGGACTAATAGGTTTATAGATGTCACACTATATTTGTTTACATATTAAACAGTTCAGTGTTTTCTATTATTAGGTGTGCTGCAGTGTTTGGTTTGTGCTACAGAAATGATTTCACTTTGATAATCTTGGAGCAACAACAATTTATGCAACTCTCTAACACAATAACCACTAAGGTTTAGTGTAATGGGGTGTTACAGCCATCAGCTCTAAACTAAAGCTCAAAGCAAAACAGATTTGAATAATCTCTCAATAGACTAGGGTTGCTCAGTTATCCGACAAATTATATTCATGGATTCTTCTTAATACATTGATCACTATTGTTTACCATGGTAGGTTGTGGGATGTCTTTAGTAATGTGTATCCTGGGAAGTATTTTGGTGTTAACAAGTCCATCATAAACCTGGCAAGGACTTTCAGATAAAAAGTAGTGATTAGGGCTCCGAGCAGTAAAGAAAGGATATCTGCTAAAGGAAGGCATGGTCTCTTTTTTATCTTGGTTATCTTGTTTGCATAACTGTTGGAAGTCAAATTATAATTGAAAATAAAATTCTGTTGATTGCACCACACTAAAATTCAAATGACAACAATTAGGTGATAATATCATATGCCTAAAATACCTTGTGTCTAATACTCAAAACTCCACTTGCCATTTTAGTCACCCTGATTGTACTCTAGTGTTATTAAAAGTATATGTCATATTCAGTAGACCCCAAAAGGCAAGATTACTGTCTTCTGAGCCTTTTTTTTTTTTTACTCCTTTAAAGGAGTACAATCACAAATGCGCAATAGCCACCTTACATCATTCAGAGATGGTGTGTGTTCAGAAGTTATCACTTTTAAGGCTTAGTCATAACTTAACCCATGTGTAAGGTCATGTTATCTCAAGGGAGTTTTAACACAAGGTCATAAATTGTCATGAAATGAATCTGTTTTCTAATCCGTTAGCACTCTGTCCTTCCTGGCTCCAGTTCTTTAGCCTCGGGTCAACTTTTTGTTGACAAGGATACCATTTTTTTAAACACTCCTTTATAGTTTAATAAAGAAGATTACCGTATATGATTTTACTGGAGATTAGAAAAATATTTGCCTGATGAACTTTAATTCTTTACAGATTTAAAGTAAATCAACACACCAACCTATGCATTTGTGTTAAATTCTAACATTTTTGGGCAGCTGTGAACCAAAAGGAGTATCATTATTAATTTAGGATTGTTCATGCAATAGTCACTATTGTTTTTTGAGAGGGAACCATCATCAAGATGCACTACTTTTGCATTCTTGTTTGAAATGCTAGTCTAAGAAATGATTATGTTATCGGTAAACAGTGTTGTGCATAACTTATAGGCTCAGTCATCTCAGAATTGTTGGTTCTTGATGTGATTTTTTTATCTTTTTGTGATGAATGAACTCAAAGATGTAAAGACAAGGCTGTGGAGGTTAGAACGTTACGTTTCCTTAAAGGGTTTCTTGCTTTTTCTTTAGTCTTTTGCAGCACTTCATGGCCGTAAATGAGAATTTAATCCTAAAACCTCTGCACAGTATTTATGTGCCATGCCTAATTAAATGTGTTAATCTTTGGCTGTGGACAAGCCATAAGACTTATGTGTCTTAGAACACTAGACAATACAATAAATCACATGCCTATACTTGTGGCTCATAGTAAAACATGGGTACGCAGTGTGAAACCTCAGGAAATAGCGCATAGATCTTTTATTCTCAACTTGGCTTTGGTGCAGACCATATGTAATCTGGATACCCTTAAGAATTAGGCACTGGACTTTCTCACCTTTATAAGGTTTCACTGGTTTCAGCGCTAATATTAACAAAACTTGACCAAAAACATCTTCTCTGTCTGGTATTTGTAAAATGCAGGTATTTGCAAGGAAAGCATCACATATCAGCTTCTCATAATAGTTTTCAACTGTAATTTGCGGTTTTTATAAGTTGAATGATATTCCAAGAAACGCTCGGGATGCAGTTGGCCAGGTGTACAGTAGTCGGGATGGTGTGGGTCCCCTTCATTAAAATACTTTAGATGTCAAGCCAAGCTTATGAAGGTCTGAATTTCCTCTCTGTTTTTGCTCAGCAGGGAAGGGAAGTGTCAGTTTCTCTGGATGTTTGCTGAACTGAAACTTTATCTTGAATCTGGTTTATGTGCTAATTCTGACGTGGTTCCATGTTTTCCCACTGCTCTCAATTCAAAGCTTTATCTTCATTATAATTGCCCCTGTGGTGGGTTAACTTCTGTTTTTTGTCAAAACTGCCTGACATATTTGTGTAATTTGTAATATAAATAACAAGGTTATTTGAATAAGAGATGCGGTTTTCAGTTATTAGTTAAAAGAAATGATTTCCTCAAAACTTGTTCTAACAGTTTTTGAAACATCGTCAGGCCATCAGGTCCAAATCTGCTGATGTTGAATCTTTTTTAATGATGACAGAAACATTGATGGTAATGAATGATGTGTGTTATTTATAGATGATTTGTGCACTGTATTTGATTTATTTGTTCCATCATGCTGTTACTTTAACTTGGTTTCCATTAGTATTTAGAGTTTAGTGTTGGTATTTCATCTGCTAAGTTTATTTTGTTCGTCATATATTCAGTTGCCATTGCTGCATGCCTGACTGTGAATCACCTATGTTTACTAGACTACACCTTTCTGGAAAAATACAGGAGTGACTAACACTTGCCAGTTTGGTATTGGTAAAGTCCCTAGAGTGTCCCGCGGTCAATATTAACACTGTTGCCAGAAATAACTGAAAGCAATATGAGGGGACACTCTGGAGAAAGATGTATTGTTGATTTATGGGACATTAGCAAACACCCACACCCAACAAAATATGCAGAATAATGCCAAAGAAGAGTTTTAGGTTGTTCTTTTTCCAGGGTTAAAGCATCTGGAAAATACAGCGCACCTAATAATCTCTTTCATGCAAGATCTCTCTTAGCCAACATATTGAAGTTTTCTGTAATTTCTACAAAATCAAACAGAAAAGCAGATAAAAAAAACAGGAGAATAAAATTAGGACGTTGTCAGGATTAGTCAATTAAAGTATATATTTAAATGTATGAACAAAAACTATACTTCTGCTTATTCAGTAACTTTGTACTTCTTAAATTTTAAAACTCGTACTTTTTCTTTTCAGTCAGTTTATAAAGTAATTGGTATAATTTATTTATTTTTTTGGTCCTGATTGACTAGAGATGATCTGTTCTTGAGACAGGAAGAAAGGCCCAGGAATGTTTTCACAAAAAAGCAGATGTGGGAAAAAATATTCCTCATAACCACACAGCTACTTTCATAAAATAATAAACCACATGGAATTGTTGTCAATCAACAGCAATTTGCCCAGACTAAATAACGCTTTCCTCCTATTTAAAAAAGTCTGTCGATGATTTATTCAGTCTCTCAAAATGTTTACTCACACAGCAATATTCTGACCAGTGAACCTATTTTATGAGTATTTTATTATAGTTTCTACCTGATTTGCAGCATTTTATGTGCCTGTTTGCCTGTTTAAGATCATATTCTGATTAATAACTGTTGCTCACATAATTTTACACCAGTTCAAATCCATCAAAACATTGAACCTTACTCAGGTTACATACTAGCCCCCAAAGCATGTTTTATTTAGCAATCGTTCTTTTTGCTGACATTACCAAATCTAAGCCTGAAGTTGGCAAACTCCATGTCTCTTAATTCTGAAATCTCTTCGTATGTGACCTCATTTAATTAAAGATGTCAAAAAAATATTTATATTAGTGTATTTTTCTTAAAGGTATTATTAACAAAATCAAATGTTTAATTGTTGTTTTACAAGTGAACAAAATTGCAGACCTGCTGTTTTTCTAAAGATAATATTTTTAGGTCTCTGTTTTATTTCAGATCATTTCACCTCACTCTCTCAAAAATGCACTTTTGCATTTATTGAGGTCAGTTTGAGGTAGACTAGGAAAAAACCGAGTCCACTGTAAGAAGCTGGAGTATAACAAAATGTGCAAAAGTTTCTGAGAAGTGTCTTTCATCCCCATATTAATCATCTGATTTATTAGGATGTAAACAGTAACTTGAGAAAAAATTTGAAAATTTTTGTTTGGGTCTACAAACTTACATAATGTCCTTTAGGGATTTTGTCTCAAGGGTCCCTTAACTAAGTAGTGATTGAGCATTTTGAATTTAACTTCTTGGACAAATATAAACTTACTGGAAGCCCAGGCATTACTATGCCTTGTAAGTATTTCCTATTTGAGTCGTCCAGGTCAGTTGTAGTATTCCTGCAGCGTGTGAATACCCTAAGAACTAAATGAGGTTTTTATTTATCTTGGTTAACTTAATGTTTTATTTTCTCTCTAAAGTTTCATTTTATTCATGTTTTGACATTCCTGTATGCTTTTAGCACCACAATATAAAATATCTCAACCAATTTAGAGAAAGTTTTATACTCGGCTGAAGACTGTCCACTGCATTAAAAACCTAACTTTTTCTCTAAGGACAATGTTATATTTTGCAATCTAGATGCACAATTTTTGTGCAACTTTTACTCAGCTTTTAGATCTGGCAAAAGGTTATTTTACAGCAACTCTTGCTTTCTGCATTATTGATAAATCTGTCCAGCTTAATGCAGCTGACCTTGTGAGGGATATGTGGGCTGCATCCATGATGGCTGTAATTAGCTGAAGCCAAACTGCGTTAGCTGCTATATTTTTGGGTGTTGCAATAGATTGTGATGTAATTTATAGATGAATGCACATACTATATCCTTTACATATTAAATTTGTTTATTTATAATTAAAGTTTCTAGTAGATAATAGAGTGCACTATTAGCAGAACCAATGTGCTTAATTTTAATTGGCAGTAAAACCATATGTATAACAATTGCAAAAGAAATAAGGTACCGCATGTATTAGGCAATTTTTTAAACTTTATTATATGGCATTATTAGTAGTATTTTATTTTTCACATTTATTCACGTCCAGTCTGACTGATCTTTTTTAGTTTTTTTTATAATTGGCAAAAAGCAAATCACTGTGAAAAGTTTTTTTTGATTGACTCTTAATATAAAATGTTATTTTTCAGTTCGTTTTACTTGCTTTATTTTCTCAGACTCATGTCTCCCCCACAGCAGCGTGTGATGGATGTACATTTTGATGACTTTTATAAACAACTTATTTGCTGTGATTCATTTTCTCACTATTCAGGCATTACAAACTTGTTTCAGTTTGTATGCCAGTTAACGTTTATGTTCCATCTGTCATTTTTGATTTATCTTGTTTTCTTAGCATTTGGCATTCCTGAACAACAAATGGGATTTATAAATCTGTGTGTGTGGTCAGTGGGATCTAAACTGATATAAATCTCTGTCCAGTTGTAGTTGATTTATTTCTTCTCTTAAAGGTATTTTCTTATTCTTTTTTTGTTTGTTTGTTTTGTCATCCATTAAAATTGAGATTTTGCATTCTGGAGTCAAATCAAAACGTCTTGCTATTCTGTTTGACTAAATATTAAAATGGGTTCTTAAAGGTTTGTTGTGTTTACCTCATAGGTCCGTTCTCAGACGTGGTCACCACAAATCTTAAGCTCTCCAACCCTACAGACCGGAATGTGTGTTTTAAGGTGAAGACGACGGCGCCGCGCCGATATTGTGTGCGGCCAAACAGTGGCATCATTGATGCAGGCACCTCAATCAACGTCTCTGGTAAGGAGATCGTACCAGGATTAAAGTGACTCTGTTTGTTCTTTTATTTACTTACAAGAAGCTTTAACATGAAAGAAATGATTAAATTAGAAGCCAAAAAAAATTAGGTTAAGTCATGCACTGTTTCTGCTACAAAAACCAGCTTTGTAGATTATGAAATTTAATATCTGAATATCTATGGCTTAGTTTGTGTTTGTTCATTCATTGAAAAACAAGCCAAGTCTCTCTGTCATTTTGAGGTCGTTCCCCACCCCTCAGTGCGTTTCACCAGGCTGCATTCACACTGACGCAGCTGTAGAGAGACAGGTTCAGACTTATGTTGCCACCCAAGTCATTTACAACCACATACTCATTTTACAACCTCCCCTATCTGGTGTCAACAACTCAGACTGTGTCACTGGGGCCTGCTGTTAATGGTTAATGACAAACCAACCATGTACACTGTCAGTTGTTGTTATTTTTCATCCTTGTTAGGTTGACGAGGGTCACAGGTTTGAGACCCGAAACAAAGTAGCTTTTTAGAGAGCGTAGATGTGTTGGGAAATGCACTTTGTATGCTGTGCTTTGTAACCATACATTGTTATGAAAGCATTCAACAGAACAATGACATGTGGGTTCTTGTGTTACTGGAAATGTCCCATCCATCCATCCATCCATTTTCTGTAGCCGCTTAGTCCTCCACAGAGGGTCGCAGGGGGAGCTGGTGCCTATCTCCAGCGGTCAAGGGGCGAGAGGCGGGGGACACCCTGGACGGGTCGCCAGTCCATCGCAGGGCCACACAGAGACGAACGAGACAAACAACCACGCACCCACTCACACCTAAGGACAATTTACCAGCCCAATTAGCCTGACAGTCATGTCTTTGGACTGTGGGAGGAAACCGGAGTACCCAGAGGAAACCCACGCACGCACGGGGAGAACATGCAAACTCCACGCAGAGAGGCCGCAGAGCCGGGATGCGAACCCACGACCTCCTTGCTGCGAGGCAACAGTGCTAACCAACTGCGCCACCATGCAGCCTCTGGAAATGTCCCTTTTAAAAAATTTAACGCACATTATGATAAAAAAAACAGGTTATTTAAGATATTTAAACACATCTTAGAGTTGTTTAGATAGTCTTAGTTTTTTAGTATGATAAGTATGTGGATGTTTAATATCTCCATGACTCTCCTTTTAGGTTATCTTTATCACAGCAGGGTGTTTTTTGTAAGAAACTTGACATACTGCTTATACCATTTTTTTGGATCAGCTAAACAAGCTGCTAAATAATTATCAACATCCACTATTTGGTAAATATTACACAACACTGCCAGGTCATGTCTTTGCACTCTGGAAAAAAATGGGCACATGGTTTGCTATTGATGCACATCAGAGGGAATTTGAAAATGAGCATCCTCTATTATTGCTGAAAAATGAACTCTTACATAAGAATTTTGGGCTTCCGAGGCATCCGACTTGTACGTAACATGTAAAGTCTTTAAGTAGGTTATTTTTGCAGGGGCTCACAGCATGTTGTATGTGCTACCCATTAGAAAGGATTTAGATTCATAATGATAAAAATATGTGGCTAAAACCTATAAATACCTATGGATTGTGTTTATTGCAGTATTGTTATAATGAAAATATGCAGCTTTTAAGTTAAAAATATTTCTCAGACTTGCTTTTGGAATTTTCTGGTTGCATTTAGTGAAGACAAAACCATGGGAGTTTATATAGTTATTTCAGAATAAATTGCATTGTGATACATTAAATTATTAACAATCAATTGGGTTTCACACCTCTGCTAAAGGAGCTGTACATGTACTCTGGAGTTTAAACACTATAACGGTAGTGTAACCATTTCAATTTTCTAATATAATGTAATTAATTTGAATGACTTCTCCATGTGACTGTGACTGTAAACAATTTTCAAACATTTAAAGCTGGCAGTAACTTACAGCATCACTGACTTCTATCAAACTCCTTTTAAAATGCTTCAAACACATGAAATAACATCATAGTAATTTATCATTTTAATGAGGACAGTTTAATAACGGCCACCTAAGTTAATCCTTTTATTCTGAGCTATTTTTTTAGTTCAATTTCAAATAAAACTTTGGCATTTAACATTTATTTCACAGCACTTAATAAATGTTCAAAACAATATTAAGCAGCTGTTCTTTTCTTCAGTGTGTTGAGCTGTTGTTACATGATGAGACAAACATGTCACTGTAAGGAAGCGCGTGCTGTGAGAAGATGTAGTTGGTGTGTATGTGCCCCGTACTCACTGCTGTGCCTGTCCATCTGTTTATTTTATACAGTTGAAATAAAATACCGGTACTCCCATTTTGGGAAGCTACGAGATTCTGCCTCCATCTGAACAGATTATTAGACAATGCAGTGTCATCCCCTATCTTCAGGGAGAACAAAGGCTACAGCTTTGTACGCAGAAATAGCATAAATGCTATATAGAAAGTAATTTGTTGTAACACTAATTGTTAATATTTTCATAAATTATATATTTTTCTCAGTAACTGATTAGTATTTTGCAAAGAAATATGATGGTTTTACAGGTAACTTGTTGTTACTCCCCATCCCTGACTGTCCTCAAGCGTAAAGAAATGACAAGATCAGCCTTCTAAAAGCAGTTTAGCTCCAAAAGAGTAACTTTTAGTTGAACATTACAATTTGCAAAAGATACAGATCCTGGTTTGAAGCTATTGCTCAACACAGTTTAAACTCTGGAAATAATTTAAGTTTGTTATGTCAACAGTTTTTACAAAAAGAGAATTATTTATGTAAAGATATTCATGAATTCAAAGTGTTTTCCCCCTAAAGTCACCTGTCAGTTTGAATTTTTTTGCTAACATATAGTTTTGTCTTTATAACTTATCTGCAGCTTTGTCTTGTCTGGTCTAACAAAGAAGGATAAAAACCTCTCAGACATCCTCTGGCATAAAAACGAGAGAGAAATGTCTGCCATGAAGCACCTACTAACCCTGAACACGTTATTTGCTGGCATAGCAAAAGCACACGCTGTGCATTTGAAGCTCATCCGTGCTGTAACTTCATATGTTGAATTTAACCGTGACCACAAGAATGTTGTTGAGTTTGAGCTGTGTTAACAGTATCCAGTGGAAAATATGTGACATGAATGTTTAACTAAATCCCCGTAGCCACAGATATTGAACTTATTGTAAGGATGTGTGGCAGCTCTGGATTCATTAGCTTGTCTTTACACTCATTTCCTGTGGGTCTTTATTTTGACTAGACAAGACACTGATTCATCTGTCACAACTGAGATCTGAGTCCGTATTTATAAAGTATGAGTCTTTTGATTTGAAATATGAATCTGAGCGTGTGTGATCTTTTCTAATAATCAGAGGTCATGTTAGCTGTCTTGCTAGCCAATTATATTCTCTAAACAAAATGTGACCTTTAAAGTGGTGGCCGATTTCTTCAAATGTTCGGTCGATTGATGTGCGGGTGACTTGCAGGTTATTTTTCATCTTGAAATAGTGTGTAGTCAGTACTTTTGTTTTCTTCTTTTTGAATTTAATTGACTAAGACAGACTGAGGAGTGCACCATCAGGAGCTTCAGGGTTTTTTACCCTGAGAAATCTGAATATATTTTACAAGAATTTGCTCTCGCATTCTGGTGCGATTTCCCTCGAGGCCAGTATCTCTGCAGCTCTGTTAAACACTGTATGCTTTGGTAGGTTTTTGTTTTGACTAAAACTGAAGAAAGCAGTCAGAAAATACCCTCCTCTATAGTTAAGTGTCAACCTTATCTAGAGCTTGAGCTGCTTACACTTTCTGCATCCTGCCAGCTTCCAGGTATCGAATTAGTTTAATGTCTGGTTGAATTCTAAAGCAAGAGGTCCCCATTTAAAGAGAATACAGCTAACACAAGTTTCAGTTGTCTCTAAATGTGTCAGAAGTTGTCACAGTGTTGTCTTTTTTTAATCAAAGAAGGTAAAGTAGACGTTTCTGGCACAAATTCGCCTACTTTCAAGGTGCGCTGAGAGGGAAAGTAAAGCTCCAGCAGCACCCGTAGCACAAAGTGAAAAAAGCTTCTGGAATTAAGTGAAACAACTTTATTGACCAATGCATTTAGGCTTATGGCCTTAATTGGGGTCATCATAGAACAACTTCAGCATTTAAATAAACAGGCACAAGGCAGAAAAATTCAAACTGACCAATTACAGTAAAAAAACAACAACAACAAAAAAAACAATGAGAGTCTAAGGAGTGAGGTTTAGTTGATTTGTGGAAACTAGCCTCAAAAGTTCTCTAAATGTAAATTTAAAATCAGTCGTCATAAAGAATTTAGAAAAGGAACAAAAAAGTACAAAACAAAGATGAATATATTTTAAAATAAGTAAAACTGTGTAAAAGTACTTAAGCATCTCATTATAAAAACTCACTAATGGAGAAGTCTTAGATTAGTGATTATTGCTTCAATCCCAATAAAATAGAAAGGAGAACTGGGTGATTAATTTTTAATAGTATTGTGCACTTTAGTCAAGCCAAAACCTTTAAAAAGTTTGCGGTTTGTCAGTCAAGACATTTGTTTTTAGTATTCATAGCATACCAGAAATTAGACTTACATATATGAGTATTATACTTTATTGACTTAATTACATCCTTTTTACAGTAGGAGTAAATCAAACTCTTTTACAGATGATATTGTGCAAGCCTTGCAATAATCATTTTTTGTGCAGATCAAGGGTTGACCTCTGCAAGCTCCTCTATATAAAGTCATTATTTTGTGAGCATGTTTTTCCTCAGAACACAATTTATTATTGACAGGTTTCTTACTTTTATTACTCATATAATGGCTCCATTCATCATTACCAAGCAGCAGACTGGAGGTTACCATCCTGCTTTATTGTGTTTACTACATTTGGCCTTATACCATGAAGCAAGAGTACTAAATCATACCATTAGCAGAAGTAGTTCTTTCTAAAAGCATGTTTAAAGGCCGTAGATGAAAGATGATTGGAATCACGTCTTCCACTATGACAGATGTGTTTTTTCCATCTTAAACTTTGGCTCAAACCTTTTAACACTATTCAGTGTTGCTCAAAGAACTTCCATGCTTTCCTTCCTCCTTTCTCTGGTGTTGTCCCTGTGGACCCAAGCTGGATGGCTGTGTAAATTGGGACTGACTGAAACAGGACATTCTCAATCTGTTCATGCCGTCTGTTTCTGATTTGGAATATTGAGCCACACTGATTGCTGAAATGGTGCACAACACTCCTCCTGGGAGTATTGGCATGTGCCACATATGAAATTCATACTTAAAGCTGGGCCAACTTTGAATTTAACCCATTTGTTTTCAGCCAAAGCCCCACAAGAAAAAAAAAACTCATGCAGACACTGCACATCGTGGGACAGACTTCAGTATACGTCTTTAGATTTTATCCTGATTTGAAACCTGCAGTCAAGGCAGGAAAAGTATCAGACATTTATAGCTATTTTTAATCTTTTTAGCTTTTTCTGGCTCCTTTGAGGACACAAGTGAATTATTATTGTAAATCATTGTTATAGCTTAGAAATATCTTCTCAGTTACTGGAATGACAACAAATAACCCCACTGAGGACTGATATAGTGATGAGCTGAAGTTGTGTTTGGACTCTACACCTGCTTTTCTTACAGCAATATATAATGTTGGAAAGAAAAGAGTTTAAAAGCTGTTAGAAACGTTACCCCCAGGGGTAACTGGTTGTCCATCACCGTATCATCCTCACGGTAATGCAAACATAAAACAGTTGTTTCCAAGCAGCACCGCCAAGGAAACATGCTAGCTTACAATCTGACAAATATTGTGTTTAATTAATGTTCGAACAAATGCTTCCTGCCTTATGATGTTTCTCCGCAGATGATTAAACAAAATACTTTTTTCCAGGCGTCCATGAAGTTTGAGCTGGGAAAAAAGGAAATAAAACTGAGGCTGTAATAATAAAACAAATCGATGATTCCTGTAGGGTTTTCTTATACCCAGTGTTGTGTGGTTGTTGTAACTTAGGATGTCATTGTTTCCTGTTACTGATACTGTTTATGTTAACTAAAAGGGTAAAACAAATGTTTGCAGTATACATTTGTTTATTGTTATTATAGGTAACTACGTATATAGCAGTAGGATGGAGGTTCCCAACCTTTTTGCATTGTGTCCTCTTCCTGTTAAAGCTCCCATATTATGCACTTTATATCCAGTGTGAATCATTTCTTTTACATCTCAATAACATGTAAGCTATGCATTTGTCAAATTGGCCCTTACTGTATGTGCAGCTGCTGTTCTTCCATCCCTAGTTCCACTTCCTGAAGCAAATCCTTTGTTTCAAATGGGCGGAGCTGTTGGGGAGGCGAGCTCCATCCATCTCTCTTCTCCGTGCGTTTGTGAGACATCAGTGGGTCTTCAGGGGCTCA
Source organism: Callopanchax toddi (assembly GCA_006937965.1). NCBI lineage: Eukaryota > Metazoa > Chordata > Actinopteri > Cyprinodontiformes > Nothobranchiidae > Callopanchax > Callopanchax toddi. The sequence goes on along the minus strand of SSNR01000002.1, from coordinate 4,791,337 downwards.
GATGAAGGGAGTAAAAAAGACTTTTGTCCTCGATGTAACCATCTATGAAGCAGCTGCTGTGCTTAGCTTGTAGGTTCGCCATCAGTTTGCTAATGTTTGTGAGGATGTGCGCTCCCATGGTTTTAAAGGGCGGGGGTGGGCTCAGGTAGCCAAAGGTGCTCGCTATTGGCTCTGTCCTCTAGAGAGGAGTGGTCTTTTTCCTTCTTGACCTCAGCAGGGGAACGTTTTTGAAACCACCTGTTTTAGCATTAGCTCAAAATGCATTTCCCTAAAATGAGTATAAGGAAGTGAAAACGATGAAAATATTTTCTCACTTTTGAGTCTCAGACACAGTCTTTGTGACAGATATGACTGTTAAAATACCTTTTAGAAAGTGAATTTTGCACAATATGGGACCTTTAAGAAACAGAATTTGTTGACAGCAGCAGTATTTGCACTATATTCTGCCCATTATTTGTTTTCAGAACAATTACAAATCATTCAGTTAAGTTTTATTATGTCTTTTTTTTAATAGCACTTTAGTCAGTTTCTTTTTACCAGACATGTTGAAAATTATGTTGTTTTTCCTCAAGTTTGTCATGTTTTGACTTCAGACATTATAAAAGTTACAAGTGATTTTACCCAGGCTTACGTAGACAGAATATTCTGAAATCAAGCTAAATAAATCAAAATTTTCTTGTTTTAATATTGAGAACTGTCACTTTGTGTTTCAGTTATGCTGCAGCCTTTTGATTATGATCCCAATGAAAAGAGCAAACACAAGTTTATGGTCCAGTCCATGCTAGCACCTCCTGACATGACCGACATGGAAGGAGTGGTGAGTGTTTTTCATCTTTCAGTATTTGTAATTAGCGTTTATCTGATTGTGCATATTTTACTAGGAGTTGCAAGTATTAAACTAATGCAGAAAAAAGCATAGTGCATTGAATTTTAATATACAGTCAATGTAGCTGCATGTTCCAACCTAAAGGTGTGAGGTGATTTTCATTAGACGGCTGAGTCTGTGCAGTCTAAGAATCATTTTTGCGTTGTTAGCAAGCGTACACATAAGTAAATCTAAAAGAAAAAATCTAAAAGACAGTTTCAAACACTCTGTACTGGGGCAGGAAATGAAATCCATTTATTTATTGTGCAGAACTGTGATAGCAAAAAGGTGCAAGGTTTTTTAGGCATGGCTATAAATTGCTGTCAGTTTTACACAACAGGTAGAGTCAAAAAATGATGAACTGACTAAATCTGCCTGATAATAATCCAGCTGTTTAACAAAAAGCTGATTAAAAGCACAGTTAGTGTCTAAAATGACATAAAAGAGATAGTAAAAAAAATAAGACACATTATCAAACCTTACAAAACAGAGAAGTGGAATCCCCTTTAGGACGGGGATTTTCAAAACATTAAACTTTTTCTCTCATTTTAAGCTGCAGGAGGTTTACAGAATGTACATTTGACTCCTTAAAGAGATTTTCAAACTTAAACACATTCCAGAAGATAATTCAAACAGCGTGATTGCTTTATATAAATAAAATATGCGATTATTATCTAAACTTTACCTTTTGGCATAGCTAAATCCCCTCAACTTAGCTTTAACTAGAACACATCGCTGAGTGCTTATAACGTAAACAGACTGTGAATAATGAATGTAACCTCCAGGTTTAAAACACTATGCCATTTCAAAAATGCTGTAACCTTAAATGAAAGTGCAATGAAAGCCAGTTCATGTCTCAGAGAGTGTTTTGTTCAGTCTCTGATTAGAAATTATATTTCAGTTGCTAGAAACAATGAATTTCTTAAAAATCATCAACGCTAAATAGAAATGTCCCTTCCTGAGTGCTCTGAGGCAGAGTAGTCTGAAAGTCATAAATATCAGTATTAAAAGACCAAAGTTGATGGTTCAAGGTTTTATTAAGAGAGGATTATTTATGAATCTATTTAGTATGTCTTTATAACACATTTAATATTTAAACAGATAGGTTTATAACACTTTGATTTGTTTATTCATGTTTTATAAATCCAAACATTGTTTGTTTTTGTTTAAAATGTCCTATGACGCCAAAATCACCTCCAAAATACACCAATAATGCAAAATAGAGTAAATGAAGAACACAAATTGTTTCCTTTCCTTCAACTGCTGTCATCATCTATGTTCTGGTTTATTTTGTTATAGTAGTACTATAATACTTTGATGTTCAGAACACACTAAGAAGATGTTTCTAATATAATTTTCTCTTATAAACATGTTTCTTTCCTCATGTTTTTGTGTTTTTTGTCACCAGTGGAAGGAGGCGAAGTCGGATGAGCTGATGGACTCCAAGCTTAGGTGTGTTTTTGAGCTGCCAGCGGAGAACGAGAAAATGGTGAGCGCTCATACTTTTGCTTGTTAATGCTGATGTTTAGCGTCACTAAACCTGTCCTTCAAATAGACGAAGGTCTCAAAGTGATTCTGCTATTTTTGCTTTTTGTTGCAAGCTACTACTTTTTACCAAAAATAGCCACTGTCTCAACCATTCATGAGTTTTCTAGATAATATTTACCTGAAGGAGAGACTGCGTTATTCATTAGCATTGATATTTGTCAGGTTTTCCAACTTATCAATCTTTACTTCTCCAGTTTTCTTTTTGCACCCTCATGCTGTTCCAACTTTTCTGCATTATATTTGTTCATTTTGAAACTTTTTGTACTCTTTTTTTTTTCCATCATGTCTTTCTGTTGCAGCCACTCTTTGCACATAAACAGCTTTTTGTTTACTTATAGTTTATTATTGTTGTGATTCTTCTCATGCCATTTTATTCCACTCAGCTTTAGAGACAATATTTAGTCAGATACAGGTTAGTCTTTTTTTTTTTTACACTGGGAGAAAATCAACCCTAGTACTTGTTTTTAGTTCGTTGTGAGCTGTGTGATGTGTTCAGGGCTCCCAGTAGGAGCTTCGTGCCACAGCAGTACATTACAGATAATACTGATAGAAACCAGCTTTATCCACTTATGGAAGGTACCTCTGAGTGAACTTTCCCACAAAGATGTGTGTCTCTACACTCTGTGTGAAAGTCCTCAGATGTAAACACAGTGTTGTACCTCAGTGCCAGGCAACAGCGCCGTTGTTCAGAATAATAAAGCTTGTCCTCCTGTGACCCACTTTCAGCATGATATGGAGTCCAACAAGATCACATCCAGCTTGCTGAAGTCAGAGTCCTCTATGCTGTCCTCAAAGTCACTGGGCTCCACCCTGGATGATGGGGAAGTAAAAAAGATCATGGAGGAGTGCAAGAGGCTGCAGATGGAGGCTCAAAGGCTACGGGAAGAAAACAAACAAATTAGAGTGAGTGAGATGTGGACCAGAGATGGTTCATTTTTCTTCTTTATTTTGCTCTATTTGTAGTAGCTATACAGAATCACAGATAATAAGAGGCATGCAAGGTTTCTCCAAGGAAATGAGAAGACAGAGATGGAAAAGCCTAGCTTGTCAGCAGACACCTGATGCCTCTCAGAATTCCTCAGGATTAAAAGGTTATTTCAGTTGGGGTTGGGCGATGTGTAACTTTTTTCCAATCGTCCATCGTCAGTCCAAAAATCGACGATGGGTGATTTATTCGCGCAGGTGACATGCTGACATATTTGCAGGCGGAGCAATGTAAACACACACTGATGGATTTGCCAAATTAGAACTCAGAAGTCCCAAAATTGAGGAAATAGTTGTAAAAAACACAGCGTCGCCTATTTGGGGTTACTTTGGCTTTAAACAGACGTATAGTGGCAGCAAAGAGCTCCAACATCGAGTGTTTACCCTTCTGCTGTGTGCTAACCAAGCTAACACAGAGCTAGCAGCTAGCTGCTGCTGCTCCGTCACCAAAATCGCTCAAAAAGACTTCAAACTGCAGCAGAGATTTATTTTATGGAAGCGACGTTCACTGAAGGGTTTTTTATTTGTATTTCAGTTTTAGTTTCATTTTGTTTTTGTCGTTTATCATACTTAGCTGAAGACAGTTGAACACCAGATCGGTGTTATGACTCGCTAAATATTCCTAGCACCGGTAGCCGACGAGTAAACACGGTTTAACTGGAAAAAAGCCAGTCTCTGATCGCTTCCTCCCCACCACACCATAGATATTATTTAGATACATTTATTTTCTTAACACAAGCTGCTGCTGTTATCTGTCTGTCTGTCTGCTACGGAGTGATAAACACCGTTGCTCTGCCTCCGCCAGCTCTCGGGGGGAGGAGGAGGAAAAAGGAAGCAGGAAGCGGCTGCTTGCAGCTGGGAGGAGTTTGCGTGTAACGTTTAAAAAGAGCATTATTTATTATTTTTACGTGGGCTTCATCCTTTGACTTCAACCAAACGTTGTTAATAATTAAGAAATTAATTTATAGTGGGACAAATAAATCGTTCTTGAAAAACGGGAGGCGATTGGCTGAGCCCATCGCTGATGGTCGATACATTCGTCTGATTGCCCAACCCTAATTTCAGTTATGGTTTCTGTCATGAATGAGTTGCAGTGTTTTTAAAAACACACTTCTACTGTATGTATCTGCAGTAGCTAGGATCACTAATCACTAGGTTTGTGCTTCAGTCCTGCAGCTCTACATATAAAATGTCTGCAGTTTAATTTAATTTATTGTATCATCGCATTTAGAAAAGTTCATTACAGCTGCCTTGAGATCTCAACAACTTTAACAAACTTAACAGATATTTAATTTGACTTTATTTTTCAGCATAAACAAAAATGTTCTGTAAATATTGTATTAATTAGTCTAAATAAGAAAGAACTGTATGTAGATTGATCAAAATCTTTATTCGGGTCAATAAAAGTAGCATAAGACATCAATGAGCATCCACAACAAAAAAATGTCTCTTGATTTTTCTTTTTTTTTTGTACTTACTGATATTTAAAATAATTCTAAACACATTAGGAGTTGATGTTCAGTCTCAGAGAGTGCTCCACCCTTTGACAGCTACTCAGAGTTTAGTTTTTATTGAGTGAAATAAATTAATCAGCATGCTATCAATCAGAGCTATCAGCGATGTAAGGTTTAAAACAGGGTTTTGTAAAAGTTTGGTTCGGCATGAGTCACAGTCAACGCTCCTCCAGCTGCCAGGAAGATTCGACCTCCCCTCAAACATCCCCACCTCTCCCCTTTTAGATTTAGCCAGAGGCAGAATGATTGTTGGCTGCTCCTGCAGCCGAGATTAAACCAACAGAGCCGCTGCTGGGAAATGAAGTGTGTTAAAGCCTGGCGCCTTCCTCGTTCCTCAGAGGGACTGGGTTAGATGAAGATTTAAACAAATCCAATTTCTACGAGTTAATAAATAGATACTATCCTATCAAACTGATTGGCAAACGATTTCCTAACTCCTTGTTTTGAGCTTTAGTTTTTTGCATTCATCCTCTTATTTATTTGACGATATCATAATGTTTTTTCCTCTTTCTCTTTGACCTCGACAGGAGGATGACGGTCTCCGGATGAGGAAGAGTAACATCATGTCATCCCAGCACGCCTCAGCCACCATGAAGCGAGAGGAAGGGCTGAGCGCCCGCTCGGTGGCCTTCATCGTGCTCTTCTTTGTGGTCGGCGTCATCGTGGGCAAGTTGGTCTTGTAGAGCGCAGCGGTTTGGTCGTCTGCAGCATGCTTTCGGTGGATGAAAACAAACACAGGATGTGGGATTTTGGATCAGAATGCCATATCTGCTGGGTGGGGGGAGGGGGTGGTAGTAGTTTTGATTCAGTCCCATTTATGTACAAATAAATTAAAAGGTAATTTATGAGAGAAAAGAGGGGAAAACATAACTCATTGTCTTATGAACAAAACATAAACCTGTCACAGGTCTTGCCTCCGCATAATCACTCACATAATCTTTCTGGCCTTCCTCCCAAAGTTTTATGTACTCAGATGATTTGTTTCAAGGGTTTTGGGACAACTGAAACACGATTTATTTCTAGTGATTCACATTAATACATTTTCTAACGCGGGCGAGGTGTTGTTGGTTTGCAGCTGCGCAAATGTCATTTTAATAGTGATTTTACACACCAGAGCCGGTGTATACAAACATGTAATGATCCTAATGTATAATATGTCTTTTTTTCCTCTGGGAAGCCTTCTTTAATGGAGGGAGTTACAGAGATGATCCAAACAGTCGAGGGTACACACAGGGCTATCACACTTCTCCAGTCGAAGGCTTCATTTGATTGATGTGTATGAAACACTACTGTTAGGTGTTTTATTCCTCGTGTCCTTTTTTAATTTTCCCCTCCCTCCCTCCCACCACCCATCACTCAGTGCTCACCACATCCCTGCTTGTCAGAGGGGGATGCTTGCATGCGTTCACACGAGTGTTGCATCGGGACTTTTGAATATAATTTAATTGCTTTTTTAAAACGGTGATAAGTCGTTTGACTGTAGGTTTGCACAAAGACATCGCTATATTTTCTTCCTCTTTTGTGTTTTGTTGCAGTTTTATTATAATTATTATACTTTCTTTTTTGTAAGAATTGAAGCATTTCAATACAGAAGTGAGGGTTAAGTAAGTTTAAGTGTAAATTCAGACAAAAAGCCTTGCCTTGTGACCTGTTTGGGCAAGTTATTCTCAGGCCAGGATGGAGATACATTTACAGTAAATTAACATACAATGGAGTGACGGCGAGATGAGATCGAATGGCTTCGTTTCCCTGACAACATCAACACCATCAAGGTCTTGTTGCAGTGTCCTAACCAATAAACCCGGGTCTTTTTTCAGCTGATGTTTTCATACAGAACCATACATTTGTGGGCAGTTTTTCTTATTTGTGACAAATGTATGTGAAATATCATTTGAATGTTTAAAGCTGCCTTCACCTGCTCTCCACTGCTGCTTAGATTTTACACTACATCAAGCTCGTGCTCACTTTGGGTGTTTAATTTGTTGATTTTGTTTATTGGTGTTAAATCACTGCGATTGAACAGTGAACATTTTAATGCGCTTAGCTTTAAAGCGTCTTCCAGCAGCGGTGTCTGCTTTGTTTTGAATCCTTCACCGATTAGGAGTGAAAGGTTGCTAAAAGCTAAAGGGGACCACATGATGACACTGTATCCTTTCCACTAACATCTTCACGTGATTTCATTTCACAACGAGGGGAAGAGACTCGGCTTTTGTTTGGTCAGAAAACAAGCTGTATTCAAAGTTGAGAAAAGAAGTAAGAAAGTTAAAAATAAACATGAGTGTGTGTTTCTACTGTATCTCTGTGAAGTTTTTGGGTTGAGGATGACTTGCTGCTTGGAGGGAGGGCAGAGCGGACTTGAGCTACAGTCCACTATTGTCAGATCTGGCTTGTATAGTTCTTGCAGGAAGTTGTTCTTGTTTAATGTATCCTGGTTGGAGAATCCGAACAGTTTTACGCGGCGATTACACTTTGAAACACCAAAATTAATGCAAAATACGTGATCAGATGTGTATTTATGCCTCCTATGTGGTAAATTCCACCAGTTTGGGACTCCAAGAAGGGATTGATGAAACAAAAATGATGATGTGTGAGCACTAATCGGTCCAGTCCTGGTTATAAACTGTACTCCACAGACCTGTCCTGGATTCTCAGACCATCACCGTGATCAATGTAAGCAGTCAAGAAACTGTTTTGTATGTATATAAATAAATAAGTCTATCTGAGAAGATGATTAATATTCCTAGTTAGGTAGTCTGGTGTAAAATTAGAAAAAACAAAACAACAAAAACCTGGTTGGACTATGTAGCATCTTAATAAATTAAATGAATAAAGCTCCTTCCTAATGGTGTGAAGTTTTTATTTTTTGTGAAGCTCACAGGTTTAATAAAGTGACAGAGAAAGTCATGGAGTGGTTTCGATTTTCTGTGCTTTTATTATTTTGTTTTTGAAAGATTGTTCCTGACAGAATTTAGTTCAGAAAATACAAATTGTTACAAATGATCTAAAGAGGCTGGAGTGTGCAAAAAGCTTGATCATGATTCAGTAAGAACTATTTTGGTGAAATTGATGAAAGGTATATAGATGGTTTTCTACATATTTCTCTCCATTTGTGTGACTTAAATACCCAGAATGCAATTTGATCAGCAACAGTTTGTTTAATAAACAGTACAGACATAATTGTTTAATTAAACTCATAGAATTGTTTTATTTTATCCAGAGCTTTACTGAGAACAACTGACACGAGTCACTCCTCAGGTAGGTGAATTTTGTCTTAAAGGAAAAAAGTCAGACACATCTCTGCGTTGTAATTTAGTTTTTTGAGTAAATTGGAAACTTCTTAAGTTATTGACTCTTCAAATCCATTTCTCTCTCAACAGCTTTGTTAACATGTGATTTTTGAAGGGGGAACTGCGTAGAATGCATTTGTGCTGCATTGAAGTTTCTATATAAAGCAAATAAACATTCAAAAGGTATTTAAACATGAACACAAATGCACACAAAAGCATTTAAAGTGTCTTCACAGATCTAGTTAGAAATCTTAAAAATAAAGTCTAAGGCAGCAGAAAATCTTTATCATTGTTCTACGTTTAATTCCACTTTTTATTTATACAAATAGATTATATTATTATATTTTTGCTCACCTTTCAGCCGCTCCACTGATTGGTTTTGTTATGTGCTAAACATTTTTAAATGAGGATGAATCTAAACTTCAGGCTGTCAAGTCAAGAACTAAAACACAGATTTCAGCTAAACACCACAAATCCTGACACCCATATAAAACTTTCCTTTATAAAGCCCAGATGGTTTTCTTGTCACCCTTATTTTTATTTTCTTTTTTTGTTTGACTTTAACACACATGTCAGCTGTTTCCATTTGAGATGAAGTTATGCAGAAAACTCAGCTGTTTTACTACATGACTTCCTTATTGTGTAATATGTCAGTTTGATGACTGAGCTGGAGGACAATAGTTTTCTACGTTATTTTACAGATCATGTGTCTGTATGGCTCACAGTCACATGATTGTTTGTCCCCTAAAGTGATTTAGATGCTCAAAGATTTCATTCACTCGGCAGAAGTTTCCTCAATGAGATTTTCTCCCTGAATATTTTCACAATAAGGGCAGATTTGCATTTAGATTTTTGGTATCCGTTACAATATGACTGTCCTTGACCTTGATTATTGATCATTTTGTAAGTATGCTATTGATAATGTTTTACCATTGGTTTTGAAACCATTCTCTTTGGCAGGATCAAATACTGTTCTTGCATGCAATAAAACTGTGTGTTAGAGGTTTACACATATACAACTTTATTAACAATTGTTTTATTATTAGTCCTTTATAAAGTTAACCTTAATGTGAAGTGTTAACATGTTTTAACTAATCAGTACTTCTGTAATCTGATTTTTCACCAGACCTGAACCCAGCGCTCGACAATCTGCTGAGTTTAGAACTTTTAACCTTTTAAGATCCACACAAAGAAAGTATTTAAAATTAATTCATGACAGTGTGATATAAGGTAGTAGTTGGAATAGTATGGAATTTTTTTTTTTTTTTACACATCTTGATATTTTTCATATATTGTTTAATTTCAGTAGGGCAGGGGTGTCCAAAACTTTCAACATGAGGCCAAAATCATCAAGTGTAAAGTCCTCGAGGGCCACAAAAGTTATAATATTTCTTAAAAGAAAAAAAGCAAAAGATGATTTGATTTGCTGGCGAAGGTTCTCAGTCATCCGGGTCATGATAATCCAAAAAAAGGGTTTTAAATAAATGCGACTGAACTTATTTTGGATCTTTGAAGACGTTTCGCTGCTCATCCGAGCAGCTTTATCAATTCAAATCAACACCTTCTCAGGAGGCAGGAAGGAGGTGTGTCACAGACAGATGAAGATAAGCCTCACTCTCCTTTATTACAGACAGAATTGATAAAGCTACTTGGATGAGCAGCGAAACGTCTTCAAAGGACCAAAATAAGTCCAGTTGCCTTTTATTTAAAACCCTTTTTTTGGATGATTTTATTTCTTTCCTCACAAATTCATTATAAATGCAGCATTCTAATGAACAGTCTTTGACAATACGAGACACTCAAGGATCTCGTACATTAATAATAAAAAGCATCAAATTCACTGGATCTGATTGGTCGACTGTTTTTAGGTTTCTATTCTCAGCCACAAGACCAGGATCTGGGTCTTTCTTCAGTCATGTTGCTGGATTTAGTCACGTTTTATGACCAGAGGTCAGTGAGGGTTTGTGGTTGTTTTTTACCAGGAAACTGAATTATCTCACTATCTCTTAAATTGTCTCAATAAAAATTAAATGCTTTGATTGGATGGGAAATTTAGCATTGTTTTTTTTTTAATTCATCTATTTCTGTTTTTTTGGGTCACATGTTGGTAAAAATCTAAACATTAAACTGTCAGAAAGTGTCAAAATCCTGCAGGAGGACTAAATTATGTCCTCCCTAAAATGCAGCTGATGAGGGCCACTTTGAGGGCTGCAAGTGGCCCCCGGGCCACACTTTGGACATGCTTGCATGCATGGTTGAATAATAATTTTGTTATTAGTTATTAGTGAAGACATGCAGTGATAATAATTTACACTTACAAACAAATGAACAATTTACAGAATTGAATGTTTATTGCATTTTAAAAACTGTTTTATAAGAAGTCTGTCAGGATTTTTAAAAAAAACTCTGAATGAAACTGACAGGTTCGTTCAAATCAGCTGACTTCCACTCTGCACTTCTGCAGCAGATCCACAGTCAGTAAACTTCACGCCCTTTCTGGTTTTCTACCAGTTTGCTTTATTTGGCAATATCTCAGTTTGCAGTGGAATAAAAGTGTTTAAAAATATAGCTGCAAGAAAATTAATTACCCCTCAGATTTTCACTTGTGGATTTAAAAGAAATGAAATCCTTGTGGTTGATCCAGTGTTATTGTATCAGTAACAACCAGACAGCCTTTCTGTCTGCACCTCGTAGACGGAGGCAGCAGCAGGACGGAGATCTGGACGGGGAAACCTGCTGGAACACCTGGTAGCGCCACAGCTGTTTGGTTTGGCCTCAGTAAAACTCAGCTGATGGCTCAGTTGTGAAAAGTAACCGAGATTAATTTATGTTTTTACTTTCAATTGGGAAATAATCCATTTCCATGTTAAAACATTAAATAATCGTTTAAAAAACTAGAACTTTACTTTGAGGTTTGCTGCTCACCTGAAGGTAAAGTTGAAGAGATTGTGAATAATTTTCTATTATTTAATAATAACTATAAGATCAAAAGAAGTAGAACATGTGACCCTCACAAAACATGTGATTTGAACATTTTTTTTCTTACAGATTTGAACAAGCAACATAATAATTAGTGAAAAGCTGGAGGATTTTGTTTTCTTTGGAAGGAGGCAGATCATAAACTACAAACACGAAGCTTCTCCTGGAATTAATTAAACATTTATGAAAAGTTGAATTATTATGTCAAAGTGGTGCACGGATCATGCACTTGACTGATGCTCTGTCACATTTCTTTCACCCTTTTTTTTTTTTAAAACGATGAACTTCCCTGAGTGATGTTTGTCCTCTGACCATTAAAACAAATACAAGTACATCTCTGTGCTACATTTCAAAAAGAAGAAAATCATTTTCATTAAGTTTTTTTTTTAATGAGCCACACTTTCATATAATAGTTTAAGGTGGTAAAATATGTTTCAACACAAAACTGGTTCACCCTGAGTTTAGGAGACTGTCTGCCTGAATCGGTCAAAGTTAAGTAGCTCAACAAACAAATGCTCTGACAATGAGTGAAACACAAAAAAAAAAAAAAAAACTCAAAAGCATGGAGGATTAGTTCTCATTTTAAAACATTATTTGTATTAAATGTCCTGCTCCTTGAAAGCATAAAGAAATGAAGGCTAGCCAAAGACTTGTGCACAGTGTCTGACATGTTTACAAATCTCCTCAATTCACTTTTGATAAAGTTTCATCCATGAAACAGAACACTGATGGTGTTTGGCTCCTTTGGGCTGCAGGAACGCTCCTGCAGGAGTTTAGTGCCGGAAGGCTGGTGATAGAACAAATAGCATCAATGCAATCTTGAAGAATCTATGGAAATTTCCAGCCAAAACATTTTTTAAGCAAGATTTTAAGTTTAGAACCAAAATCTGACCTGATTTACAAAAAGCCACCTGAAAGCTCAACCATATATTTTGCAAAACAACAAAATACAAGTATTCTCAACCAAACGTCACCTCACTCTTCTCCTGATTTATCTAAATGTTTTTGATGGATTTTTGTGCAAGTTTTTATAAAAGTGCAGAGGAAGTTGATCATCAAAATCTTTTAGAAAATAAGAAACGAGAGTGTTAAATATGACCCAGTCAGTGGTTTGTTTGCATGAGCAAACTGTCGAGATCCCACAGAATTCTAACATTTGATTTACTCTATAATAATCAAATTTGGGGTCAATATAAATTTTGAGCATTTGGTTGTTTTTAAACAAAAACACAGAAAATAGTGAATTTTTACATCCTTCTATTTCCCACTAGCGTATTACAGTTTCATCTGTTGCATTTGCAAAATTAATATTTTTTAAACTTTGATTTTGATGTGAAACTTTTTTCTCATTCTGGAGTTAAAGTTATCAGCCTTTTTCTTTCACCTCCCTGGTGTGATAGATGAAGAGTTCATTTTTTGAAAGCAGAAAATGCCTGTTGGAATGTGATGCTGGGTTCTGCAGTGGGTTGGTTAAGTATATGAGCATGAGGTCATGACAGAAAGGAGTCCGTTTTCCATCTGGCTCCAGATCAAAAGTGCAGTCGCTGCTCGACTCTGCAGCTCTGTGGGCAATAACGCACAACTTTGTTGTGCAAAGACACATTTCTCAGTAGAAACGGGCTTGTTTGAACTAGGCCCACTGAGCTGTGGTTGATGTATATTTTTATGATGCAGCTGCAGCTCATATTCTTATAGAAATAATGGGATTTTCTTAACTGAGCTTGAATGAGTGGAAGAAGTTGGAAGTTACTCATGCTACCACAGTGAAGTCATCTCAGTCACGTCTGTGTGTATTAACTACACATACAAGGTTTATAAGAATGTAGGAGATGGGACCAAAGAAAAGATACTTCTGCTGTTTTTTAATAACAAATCTCTGTCCAAAAGCAGCAGCGAGTCTTTTTTTTTTTAAAACTAAAACATTTGTCAGACTGGACCATTAAACTATTTGTGGTTTGGAAACTTGCTTCAGTTAAAAAAAAAATCTCAGGGGTTGTTTTGTTTCCCCTTTTTAATACAATATTTAAAAAATGCATTCTTTCTGAAGTCAAATCACAAGAAATCCTTTAGAAACAACCTGGAAAATCATTCAAAACTATCACATATTTATTGTGTTTAAGAAGCAGCAGAGAAAAGAAAAGTTTGTGATTTTTCTTTTTAAATTTATTTAAATTGAGCATACTTAATAATAGGTTTTGTATGTTTTTCTGTCACATTTTTTAGTCAAATATTTTGATGAATCCACATTGTTTTTCCATGACTTATAAAATCATCTCACCTGACGTTATTTAGTTGATGCACCTCTCAGATAGTGAGCTGTTGCTCTGCCAGTGAACAGATGTTGTTACCTTTGGACCCAACCGGGCTGGATGAGTCCCTAGTTTCCAGTATTTATGTTAAAGTGAGCTAACGGGCTGAAGCCGTGCCCTCAGCAGACAGATTTGAAAGTGGTATTAATCTTCTTGCTATCGTTTGACGACTGCCTCAGTGGAAAATGGAAAATATTGGAAGGCTACCGGTGCAGCCAGTAGATATAATTTACTAACCGGCCAGGCCATGCTGGTACTCGACACTTCCAACCAAAAAACACAGAACATTCATGCTGCTTTAGCTGCACACAGCATGACAGAATCTCAAAGAATAAAGGAGGTTTAAAATGACTTTGAGGTGATTTGTTTATCAAATTTAACTCTTTAGAGCTGAAAGAAGAGAAAAGTGCTACTAGCTCCTTTATCTCTAATGGGTAAGTCCAGGGGTGTCTCCAGAAAGTCTCCTGAACATCTTAAGGTGGCACCAAAATCAAAAGCCATAACATAATTTAATGCTGTTATAGAGGAATATTGTGATTCCTCTCAATATCTTCTTTTTCAGATTCTCTGGACCTTGATGACATGTTGCTGGAATTTTTACCAAGTTTAAAAATTTGCAAGATAATTTTTTTTTTGTAAAATAGCTACAGAGTCACAGACACAGTTTCTACCCACCTCAAACCCTTTAGTTTCTATGTCTGATAGAAATGTGAAACAATTTTTGGAGTTATTCATGAGCTATGAAACTAATTTGTGACTAATAGAGGCAAAGAAATAATATAACAACTAGACAGATATGAAATTGTAATCAAAATGAGGATAAATGGCACCTATAGTGACTAAACTGTATCAAGAAAATTTAATGTCAGAATGACCAATTCAGGGTGATTCCTTGGTTTTTATCTCCAACTATTTGCCAACGGTCTTATGAAGGACAACAAATAACAAACAAGCTCATATTGGAACTCCTTGAATTGAATGTGACTCTTAAAGGCACATTATGTAACTTTTTCATATTTTTAAATCTTTTTCTTGGGCCAGTATGTGCTAATATGATCCTTTACAGGGATAAGGCCGGTTCACATGGCTGATTTTAAATCATAAGGGACCACACACGTGGCGAGAAATTTTCCTTTAAAAATCGCGGACACTGACCTCCTGATCCTGCAGTGTGTGCTGGGATCACACACGAACCGATTTTACACACAAACATTCCCAGATCAGATGTAAAATCTCGCAGAACTTCACGAGATCAAACGTGACTTCGGAGTTAACAAAAATGAAAGCTTTTATTTTTATTAAAAACAATGAACGGGAGGTGTTTTGGGCACGTCCTGCAGGCAGGAAGCCCCCAGGTCGACCCAGGACAAGCTGGAGGAAATACCTCTCCAGGTTGGCCTGGGAACGCCTTGGCGTCCCAGCTGAGGAGCTGGCGGACTTGGCCGGGGAGAGGACGGCCTGGGATGCCCGGCTGCCCCCACGACTCAGACCCAGATAAGGGGAGGAAGGCGAGGTGAGGACAATGAACTTGTGACCGTTTTTAAAAATCCGAGCAGCTGTTTTGATGAGAGCTTCCATTAGCTCCGCGCAGCGGAGTCTGTCAAGTCGCTCTCTGATTGACTAAACGTCAATCTCCACAGGCAGATTCTCGGGGGTCACCACACACGCTGCGATGTCGGGTCTAGACAATCCAACATGTTCGATTTCACAGATTTGCGATCGGAGCGGTCCTGACGGCGTTCCGAGCGGACCAGAGCGCTCTTAACCCACCACACACGAGAGGATGATCTGATAAGATTATCTTTAACGATCAGGGGCAAAAATCTGGTTAAAAATCCTGCCGTGTGAACTGGACTTTAATGAAGTCACTCAGCCCCATTAGCTGCTTGGATCCAGAATACTGCGTTTGCAACTTCTGAGTCTCTGGTTCGGTGCCCTGAAGTCTCACAAAGTCACGTATCTCACGAGGGTTAGGCTAACCCAATGTGGCTAGCTGTTATGCTAGCACCAGAGTGTTTTTAGCTCATGATTCCTGCTTTTTTCCATCTCTTCCTGCTTGAACAGCTGATTTCTTTGAATGAGAGATGAACCGCTCCAGTAGAAAGCAGTGAAGGCTGAGAGACATTTCAACAGTTAGATTTAGGTGTTTCTGAGCAAAGACGATGCTAACGATTTTACAACAGTGATTTATAATGGACACTAGGGGGTGCTAGAAACAAGCCAAAACTTCATAGTGTGCCTTTAAATTAATTTTTATAAAAACTATTATGCATAAGACTGTTTGGCCAGTCAGCCTTTTGGGAATCATAAACTTTGTTGTTGAGTTTTGATTTAGTTTGTTTTTGTATGTCAAGTCCTAAAAGAGCATTTAATTTGTACATTTTAGCAAATTAAACAAAAAGATGAGAAACTTCATGAGTCCTTTGAAGGTTAACTCCTATAATCAGCATTTTTTTTTTTTTACATCAGATTAAGTTTTTATCTGAAATCCTAAGTTGATAGGAAATAGTGATTAAAAAGATGAAGTTACTTTGATCCAAGCACACACCACAGCAGTTAATATATTAAAACGGACTGAGTTTCATCTGTGTTTTATCTTTTATTAAATGCATTTAATAAACCACTGGGTCTGATTACTAACAGGCCGGCGTTACGCTCCTCTCTGCCTTTTAGTGCAGAAACCACAAACAGACCCCAGCGCAGCCCTAATGGAGATCCTCGTGTTCGCTGCTGGAAACGCTGAAAGGAAGAAAGGATTTATCCAGGTTCACGGTTGGTTTAATTACAAAGTCTGCACATTGTTGCACAGATAAATGGTGCTCACCCACTCTCTGTTTTTCTTCCAATCAGTCTCCGTTCCTCTCTGGGTTGGTCTGGGGGTCGATAGGGGGGGTGTATGGAGTTACTCTCCATCCAAGCCTGAAGGATGACCTCATGGGGCCTGCAGCTGCCATCACCATTTTCACAGGAGTTAATAGGAACAGTATGTGTCCTCTAGGGAAGACTTGCTTTCTTTCATTCTTTCTTTCTACTCTCTAGTATTTTAGGTTTTGAAATTTGCACAAAGGAAGAATAACCCTGTAGATTTTCCATAAACATTTTAGTTGATCAGTTCCTTTGTGGATGTTTTCACATCGTTGATTTTGCTCCTGACCCACACAGTTCCTGTTTTGGGTCACTCTTGTGTTGACCTCTAAAAGCTAACCCAACCCAAACAGAACTGCAAAGTATTTAGTGAAAGAAATACGTCGAATTTTGGACATTAAAGCAAATATTTCGATATAGAGGGAGCGGTACATTTCCAGACATCTCTAGATGCTCTTGGTTTGCTTATATAAGTATTTTTTTATCCCCCTTTTGAGGTGCTCTGTCTGCATTTGTGTCAGCTAAAATTTTCCATTCCTCCTAAGTTGCCATAAAACCAATTTCTTCCTGATTTAACCATTTCCATTAAAAGATGACATCTTTCTTTGGCATTTCCTTACAAGTCACTCTGCCCTAAAATCCTAACGCACTGCCACGCTATCACCGGCTGTCACACGCAATCACTGAAAAATGTCCTGCACCAGCTTATTGTTTACAAGCAGCCTTGTTCTTTTGCTGCAGTTTTAGAATTATTTATTACATCAATTCCTTTAAAAAGAAAAGAAAATCACATCTTAACCTGATTTATGATTTAAATCATCTCAGGGCTGCAAATAAAGTAGATTAAAAAAGCCTTTTCAACAATCTTTTTTGTTTTTAAGGTTTTTAATGGTATCTTTCACACCATCACACCCCATAAATCAAATGATTGTTTCTATCTAGCCTCATTGCTGTCATTTAAAGTTAAAGTGAAAACAGTCTGTTGCCATTTATTGCATTTTGATCTCATTTATATGAACGTGACCAAATTCTCATTTAAAAACAACTAGATGGTGCTCAACAGAAGTTATTTTTTGTCTCCCAGGTTAATTCTTTTACTTGCATGTAAAATTCAAACATAAAAGTCCAGATGTTTTTAATGATTTTAGCTTTCAGACAGGTTAAACCTATTAGCCTTAAGCGGCAGGTTCCAGCACGTTGAGACGAGACAGGAGACTTCACTTGCTTCAGTCATAACACTCACTATCTGGATTTATAAACTGTGTATTCCTCCGCTGCCGCCGCCTCATTTATTCTCAGACTGACTGTTTTCTTGGCTGACAGCTGTCTGATATTCCTCTGCGTGTTTTCAGTAGTTGCACTGGATGGAATGTCTGTGGAGTAATGTGCAAGCCATATGACAGAGATTTAATAAACACCAAAACAGTCTCTGTTTCTGGGCTTTGGATCAGACCTGAGGACCATCCCTTTCTGCTAACGCTCGCTCAGATTCTCTGTTTGCCTTCTTGAAATAAAAAGCAGTGAGATGCATTTGAATTAAACTTCATGTTTGACTCTTATTTGATTGGTTGATGCACTTTTCGGATTTGTAAAAAGTGAGCAAGACTGTATGCAGGCCAAAGTTGTGCAAAATGGTGTTCTGCAAAACTTTTTTTTATTGCTTCTCAACTTGAAACGAGCTAAACGAATACTGCTGAGAGGATGATACTGATGAGAGTTTAAATGATCCACCTGGATGTGTTGTTTAGAGTCCCATCTTTCTCAGTGACTGAACTTTAGCATCCTAATGCTTCAGATGTCTTGTGAAAAAGAATCAATCAAAACCAGGAGGTTAGGAAAATTAATTTTTAATTTATATAGAAAACATTAAATGACAAAAGTAACTAAATATTTAACAAAAAAAATCCTCTTTTTATGAAAAACGTATATTTTTAATGGTTGAAAATAAATATTCATTTGATTTGTTGTATTTGCTGCTGATAAAAAAGAGCAGACTGATGCATAAGATAAAACTCTTGACTCCACAGTGGTGTTAAACCAGCGATGATGATGATGATGGATGTTTCTTCTTCTTCTCTTTTGGGTGGTTAAAATAAAAAAAAAAACATATGTACAAGTTGCATTTGATATGCTGCATGAGGGTGAAAGTCCATATAAGCTTATGTTTTAATGAGAAAACGACTCATCCAGAGTAACTGTTGGTCTATAAAGATTGATTCTCTCATTTCTTTTTAACCTCCTCACATTCACTACAGCACCCATCACTGGTTTGAGCTAAAAACATGTTTAATTTATGAAAAGTGTCTCTAATAAACTCCAAACCAGCTGCACAGAGCAGATCCAAACACCAGTAACGCCACCTGCACCACCCTCTCCGTCCCACTGGCTAACTGCAGTTGCTTGCTGTTAAAAGTTGAGTAGAAGGGTTGTGTTTCTCCCTCACTGCAAAGCACCATGGGAGCCTGAAAGGAGGTGGGTCTCCGTGACAATCGGTCAGGACTGGACCCGTCAGTCGGCCTCTCTCCGGTGAATAGCAGCGGGTGTTTCCTGTGATCGAGCTCCACTTTGAAGAGCTCATACTCCTTATGAGGCAGCTTGATGCCCAGCACGCTGCACCCATCTGTAGGGGTCAAGTCTCGCTCCACCCCGACCTGCCAGCCTCCTGCCAATCCACACTTTCCTCGTCTTGTGCTGTTCAGCAGCTTGACGGTGGGCTGATCCATGGCTGTGACCCTCACCTGGGTCACCTTGAAGACAAAATCAGAGGCTCCTGGGAGTTTGGAGGACGGGTTTCCCTGAGCGTAGTGGCCCAAAGCTCTCAGGGTGAACGTGGGCTGCGAGCAGGCCGAGTCGGAGTAGTGTCGGTAGACGCCTTCCCAGGCGTGTTGGCTGGGATTAAAGGTGAAGTCTCGGGTGAGGAAGAGTACGTTGGGACGGGTTTCACAGTGTTGGCTGACCCAGTGACCTGCCAGAGACAGAGGAGCTGCAGGACTACGGGGCAACACAGGGGGGCGCTGGTCAGAGGAGCGGTACACCAGAGCGCACACAGGACAGGGGTGGATGTGATGCTGCAAAAACAGAGGGATGCATTTTAGACACTTGTAATAAATGTGTTCTGATTGATGCAGAAAGTGTTTAAACTTCAGTGTTAGCTGCAGATGTGATCCAGGAGACATAAAACATAAAATAAGTGTAAAGATCTTTACTGATGCAATTAACAAAAATCCAACAGAAAAACAAGCTTTGCACAAATTTAAGGTAAAGAATGGATTTAAATTTTAAGATGTTTTAATATTTTAGAGGCAAGATTTTTTTTCCTTTTATCATTAGAGTCGCTCACCATGGCGCTCTGTAGAGGCTGCTGGTACCCCGTGGGTCTGTGCTGGGTTCTCAGGGTCCAGTCAGTGTGAATGTCCCCCAGGAACAGCTCCTGGACCTTTCCTCCATGGCTGTGATGCAGAGTCTCCACTCGTACCAGACTCATCTCCATCATGGAGAAGCCCATCGCCGTGAGGCACGCCCGCCCGGCCCGGCTGTTGAACAGCTCATGCAGCTTCCCTGGCACAGCTCGG
Organism: Callopanchax toddi; assembly: GCA_006937965.1. Taxonomy (NCBI): domain Eukaryota; kingdom Metazoa; phylum Chordata; class Actinopteri; order Cyprinodontiformes; family Nothobranchiidae; genus Callopanchax; species Callopanchax toddi. The sequence goes on along the minus strand of SSNR01000002.1, from coordinate 4,771,414 downwards.
CCTAGACTCAGACCCACGCAGGCTGAAGGCAGCCTGGAGGACAGCCTCCGCTTGGCTGCCACACTGTGAACAACAATGCCCACTTTGCTGAGGTGGTGCTCGGCCTCGGTGCCCCCCCGGGTGATCCAGGAGGCCTGGCTTAAACGGATCTTGCCCCTGATCTTCAGGGAGTAAGCTGGGTGTTCACAGCTGCTGTCGGTGTAGTAGTGCTGCAGCGCCTGGAAGTGGCGGTTGGGGTGGAAGGTGTAAGACCGGGTGAGGAACTCTGGACCAGGCCGAACCTCACATCTAAAGACAAAAAACAGGAGATTTATCATCTGGGTTTATTGAAATGTTTTGGAGTTTTGAGTGTAAATTTTATCAGAGCCTTTCTGAGGAAGAACCAGATCTTTAGAAGAAAACTGTACAGTAATTTAGGGTTTTGCACATTTTAAAGCTTATTTAATTGTTGTGTTTTTCCCTAAATGCTTTTTATCTAAATTGTTTTAAAAAATATTTTAATGCACTAACCTAATTTGATGCATGTACACATCAACTAAAATGGGACAAGTTTAAAAATGTCAAGAGCTATAAAATCTCTTGTTTTGCTTGTCACTTTTTAAAATAGTTGGCCTAATAAAGCTGAAATAACAGGACCCTGCAAGACGCAGAAATCTAAGAAAGATGTAGCAAGACAAGAAACAAGCAAGTTGTGTATATTTAGTTCAACGTCTTGCAGATGTTTTGTGACGGCAGTGCGCAGCAACAAATAGAAGTCATTTAATGCCTTTTTAAGAACATTTAGTTTCACATATAGATGCTTCAGGTTTGTTTCACAAATTTCTTTACGAAATCTTTCCTAAAATCTAAATTGCACATAAAGCTCAGGAGCACCGTTTAGGTTGGTCTGTTTACCAGAACACTCACACATAGAGGTGCTGCTGACGACCCTGTGATTAGAGAACACAGCACACCCTTAATTTGAGGCCTTTTATTTCTCGTGCAATCTGTTTTTGGGTTGTTTTTCTTGCAGTTTTTCTCTGATTGCAATGCAGCATTTGAAGATTCGATTCGGAAAAGAGCAAAACAAAACAATAAAGCAAATTAAAAATAGGTCCAAGCAGAGAAATCAATGATTTTTGGGTCACTAATTATGCAACATCCTTGTTAGCATGTTCTAATTTAACAATGTTTATATGTTGCAGGTTGAAGTCTTTCTCCTGGAATACACATAAAGAGTATTTTTTCATAAGCAGTGTGGTTTAATGATGTTAGAGCATATACCTTGTTGACACCCATGTGCCGTCCAGTCTGGGGGGGACATCTGCTGTGACTCTCACTCTGTCCTGATGGGACCGACAGTCCTCCCACTGCAGGCTCTCGCTCAGATTAGAGGAAGTGAAAGGACCTGTGGGCACCTCCCAAAGTTTACTCCCCGTTCCAACGACAATTACAGCTGCAAAGGAGAAAAAAAAATCAGGGGTAAAAAATTGGATAAATAACGACAGTTGTCAGATAAACACAGAAGCTCCATTAGAGAAAATTCCAGGCTGATTTGGGGTGTATGCTGATGATTATCCACCTCCATCATCAGAAAACAAAGTCAAATATTTACATTTTTCTCCCAGTTTCACTAAACATGATTCTGATGGAGTGAAAGCTGTCTCAGAGCTGTTAATTCGTTACATTTTCCTTGTAACTCAGAGCGAGTTGGTGCATTTTAGGGAGTTTAGGCTGCAGCTGCAGCACACAACCGTCTCAGATTTGCTCAGAGGCACAGGAAGTGCGTGTGGAAGTTCCTGTGCACGAGAGCACGCTTTCTGTACGTATGTGTGTTTTCAGGGTTGATACTGAACAAACAGAGGGTCACTGACAGCAGCAGCAGGCCAACTGAGTCAAACACATCTGTTGATAATATGATTTAAACCCAGAAAATGCTCCGGATGATGAATGTTCTCGCTTGACTTTCCCCCCAAACGCTGACAGTTGATCTAACTAAAAGCATTTTTCACTATTTAACAGTTGAGCATCCTACGTGTGCACGTCTGCAGTCTGTCTGTCGTTAATTGTTTTTCTTTGAAGGGAAGCGAGCGCTCTGGTCCGGTTTCAGCCGAGACTCGGGCAAGAAGTTTGTGTGATTGCAACACACTTCTGTGTGTATTTCTGTCTGGGTGAAAAGTGAACGGCTTTAATTTCATCCCTTGAAACAAACTTCACTCATAAGTTGTCTTTTCTTTTTGTTTTTATGCCATTTTTCCTCATTTGATGCTTTTTTAAAAACCTCTTTTTAGAGTGAAGCAACCCCATTGAGGCATTTTTTGACAGCCCTCTTTCTGAGGTGAGCAGAAAGCAGGAGCAGAAATGTGCAGCCGATCTTTTTCTGTGTGAAACAGATTTGAAGATGGAGGCTGACTGATTGGCATTTATTAACCTCGTTAATGTCAAACGGAGGATGTTTTTTTTTTGTTCCTCACACTCTAGGAATGCTCCCCACATGCTGACCACAACCGCAGACATTATGTGCAGCTCAGTCGTTTCCCAGCACCGGTCCACCTGACACACACACACACACACACACACTGAACAGACCACAGAGAGCATTTGTCCTCCATCCAGCAGTCTGTCAGTTGCTTTATAAAACTAAAACTTCTTTTTTGACATCACGTATCAGATCAGGCCTGCACTTCCCCTGTTTTTGATGAGATTAACTGGTAATACTCATCAGTGCTTCAAGCAAATTATCCAATCAGCCTGATTTAATCTTTGTATCTGCAGCACGTTGCCTTAGTGGTTAGTGAAGATTCTGAGTTATTATTTGAGTGTCTGTTTTAGCCGAAGCGCTCCTCGACTACGTTTCTAGAGGTCACTTGTCATTTTCCCTTCCTCTCCGATCTCTCTCTCGCCAGATGAGCATATGGTTGCGTTTACCTAGAAAGTGCTCATAAAAGCAGAGCTTAGTCAAGCAAAATTGGTCATTGTGGGGTTTTAAGGATCCTTCAACAAAAAGAGTCTTTTCCAACCGCGAGTTAGGTGATGGTGTCATCCATACAGCACGATAATATCCAACTTCTCTCTCAATTTGGAGGCAACAAGGGACCATTTAGTTTGATTCACCTCCTACACATGCAGTCAAATATCATTTGCTTTACCCTTCAGTGGTTCCCATTGATTTATTTTTCCATGAAGGGCTTTAAAACTTCCCCCTCATGCAGAGTTCACCGCCCTGTCACATAATACCACTCAGTGCATCTTCTGAAGGCAGATTTCATCTGTTTCTGCTGTTAAAGTCTCTGTAATGCATTTAGGTTTGATGATGATTTTGACAGTTGCTTCAACAAGGGGTTGAGAAATAGGATTTATTTTTTGTTGTGCATAGTAGAGTTCATCATAATTACAAACACTTATAGCTTATAGTAAATATTTTGCTTATTTATTATAAAACAACAGCAGACTAATTAATTTACAACAGAAAAATAACACAGCAAGTGCTCAACACAAAATAAGCAAAAGGCTTTTTGGTAACTGTTTTGCAAAAGGATGACATTTTTTCCAAAATAAATTATTTTGACGTTTCGTATAGGTTTGAATCTATTTAGAATTATATTCTTCTTATTTAAAGTTTTCAATACTTTGTTTACATTCAGATTTTAATATAAGAATATATGGATTTTAAAAAAAATCTATTACAGTTGTTTTTTTATTTTTATTTTGAAATTTGAGCAGTTTCTGTAGTTTGTTTAAAACATCAACTAGAGCAAAATGTAATTACCGGTAATAAATCCTTGAATTTGATCAAAGTAAAAACAACAGCAATCATTCTTACAGAATCAATGTCTCCCAAAAAGGTTAATATATGAAGTTATTAATGTTCTGTTTTGATAGAAAGTCATTTGTTGGACAAAGCTTTGGATGTGGGGTGATTATTATTATGTATTTATATTTTTTTCATTCTTGTTTTTATTCTGCGTTACCAGAAAGTCAACATTTAAAAAGTTTGAATCTGCATTTCAAAATAAAATGCCACTGATTTTCTGACCAAACAATATTGATTTCATACATTTGATTATGCTTTTATTGTCTTGGTGACCATTATGAACTTTATAATAAATAAAACACATTTTTATGTTGGCATATTTATGCAACACAAATATAAAAAAAAATAGATTAAAAAATCAAATCTGAACTTCCAGCTTGTCATTTGACACCTCTACCACTAGGGGTCAGTACTGCAGCCTGCAGCTGTGTGTGTGCATGCGTGTGTGTGTGTGTGTGTGTGTGTATGTGTGTGTGGTCTGGATGGTCAGTTTGTCATCACTAACATGCTGCATCTGGCCTTGACTGCGTCTGACTGATGGTTGGCCAAAGTAATGTAGATCTACACACACACACACACACACACACTAACACACATGTACACACGCAGGCTCACACAAGCACACTGTGCACATTGATTTACAGTAAAAGGGATGCCATTTATGAAAAGCCTCCGGGCTGGCCTCTGTTTGTTTGTTTGTATTTGTGATTACGGTCAGGCAGCCTCAGCTCTCCTCTCTCGCTCAGCCACAGTCCAAACACAGCTTTATGTGCATCTGTATTTGGAGCCGTCCTGCAAAAACAAGAACCAGATCCAGGGACTTTGGATTCAGATCTTCCACCAGCAGCAGCGTCTCTTGTTCAGTAGAGAGAGCGAGAGAGAGAAAGAGGCCTCTGCTTCACAGCTGCTTCTTGAAACTTTTAAAATAGAAAATCTTTGTTCATTGCAGCTTCTTCTGTATTATTTCTCTATTTGCCTCAGTGCTGCAGCACAAACCTTCCTGGATCTTCATCCTCCTCCTGATCATTCCTCCCCACCCCTGATGAAAGAAAAAACCTCCATGAATTTTACGCCTCATTTCTCCTGGATAGAAGTCAGATTCCTCCCTTCTCTTTTTTTCCTGTCTTTGTTTCTTTTCTGTCAGTTGCTGATGAGGTGAATGAAGTTAGTTAGGAGGATAATGGGCTGGGTGTGGGAGGAGTGAGACGTCTTCGTGCGCTGGACTGACAAGATTAGTGAGGTGCATGTGTGCGTATTTCTCTGCAGAGGAATTAAACGCTACAGGAGCTCATAGATCTCACTTATTCAACACATTTAGTTCTATTCTGCTTGTTTTTTTTTACGTTCACAGCAGTTTTTTCATGCCCTTGAACCCTCTGAGCTGTCCTCCAGACTTTGGATAGGTGTTACAAATGAATAATTCAAAACTTTTCAAAATAAAGGAGCGTCTGCTGGCTGCACATCATCTCAAGGTACAAAAAATGTGCAGAAAAAGCAGCACATGGCTGTTTTTATTCAAAAAGATTTTACCAACAGTCTTGTTCATTTTGCATGACTCAGTTGAAGCTAAACGACTGATAGAAATCACCACTAATACAATGAGACGACTCATGAACATTTTTTCAGTTTCTGAACTCATTTACTAAAGCACATATTTCTGCTGCACATATTTATTTACAAATCCATGCAAAAAATAAAAATCAGAACAAAAAGTCCCAGAACACAAATAAATGACATGTTTTCTAAACAAAATAAAATGAGTTTTATTGCTGTTTCAGATGATTTCAGTTTCCAGGTGACTAATTGAGGATTTGTTTCCTGTGGAGGAGGATCAAGACCGACATGAGACAATAATATTATCTGTTTTTGTACTTTTGCTCCCAGTCCTTTTTAGATTTTGTTTAGTGAAGAAAGCAACTTGTTTGAAGTGGATATGCATCTTAGTTTGATTTAAAATATAGTTTTACACTAAAAAGACACTTTGTTTAGGTTCAGTTGAGATGTTAATATTACATGTAATAGTATTTGTAAAAATAACATGTTCATAGTTGGGGAAAGTTATAAAACTACAAAAAATACACATTATTTATTCAGAAGTAGTTCTCATGTCTCATAACGGTTTTAAAGGATGAATCAAAAACAGTTGTGGTGACTCTTGTTGCATAATTCCAACACCATAAGATCAGTTACAACTTTTTATTTCCTTTTTTATTTTTACTCTTATTGACAGGAGATAATTTCCCAAAACACACAAATGAAGCATGCAGAAATAGGCTCAAGAAGTGCTGTGCTTCATGTTGTTTCTCTCTGTTGGCTTATTGCATCATGAAAACAAACTTTGCAGACTGGTTGATTCAGAGATTCAAACCATGATTTAAACTGTTAATACTGAATTTATTGGCACTTTTTACACCGTGTTTAATGTGCACTATCAGGCTCACAAAGAGCAAAATCTGCAGAAACATCGATTTGCAGCAGCTACCTTGTTTTGTTTCTCTAACCCTGTCTCAGCACCAGGGTTAGGGTTTCTGTATCAACCCCAGGGTTTGATCGTGGTCGTCCTGTCCCCAGCACAAGGACAACTACTGTTGTCTTTTCATCTCAGTCGTAAGCTGCTAAATCCAGCGTCCTGGTCTATTTAGACAAGGAGGTTTGCCTGGTGATGTTAGTGACCTCTGGCTCTGAGAACAACACACTGACTTACTGCATAAAAGAGCTCCAGCCCACACATCCACTATTTAATCCAAACACCAGACTTTAGATTATAGAGCCAGAGTACAGCACATAACAGCACCTGACACTGAGATACAGACAGATGAGAGAAGTTGATGGTCCACTGATGTTTTGGAGCTGAAATGCTCAGAGCAGGAGATCCAGATCTGACTCATATTTCATGTTGGAACCATTAAGTTTGAAATGGAACAATGTTCTAGCACATTAAAGGTTAAATGACCAACTATTAGATTGTTTTGAGCCCCAGTTAGTTAAAAAGTGTAACTCAGTAGAAGGACAGGGAGGAGTACTGAGGGTCTAAATGACGATCAGAACCAAACAGATGCTTCCTCCTGTCTCCATCATCCATAACTCTCCCTGACGGTCTGGGCTTCCCCGATCGGGACCGTGGCGGCTGGGCGATCAGCCTGAAGCCGTGTCAGTAATGGCCGCCTCCTGTTATTCTAACCATTAACATAATGGCAACATTAGTTCCAGGGCCACGCTTCCCTGCTCCCAGGGAACTATTGTTTAAAGGCACCAGCCAGAGACAGGTTTTCGGACTCCTCCTGTGGCCTCGGAGCTGAGTGAGCTTTGAAGACACACACGGGGGGGAGAGGGCAACACAGACGGGCCATTCACAAGTCTAATGTCAGCATGGCTCGTGTTTTTGTATTCCAGGGTGCTGATCCACATGTTGAACTATTTGTATTTGAAATGTGAAAAATTACATAATGACTTCCTTGTAATTATCAATTTGTCTGCAATAATATCTCCCTTTTTTTATTAGTCGCCTCAGTCTTCTTTAAACTAAATAAATCCACAGGTTTTTGAGGTAATTACCCACACGAGAAAGCGTTTATCTTGTTTTGTATAAAAAGCTGTAGATAATTCTAAATGGTTGAATATAAGATTCATGTTTAATGTGGTTCAGGTTTTTCTGAAATAAGCAGCATGCACCTTTAACCTTGCAGTCTAAATGTGCAAAACTTTACTGGACAGAAATCTGGACTCACCTTGCCAGATCAACCAGACTCCCCTCAGCAGGTGACTGAAACGTCTGCTTGACATGTTTCCTGCCTCTGCGCACTTCATTCACACAAAAACTTCAAAAAGTGGAGAAATCCAGTCTAAAAGTCACACAAGCTTCCGTCCACGGCAGATGATCGTGTAGACCATGACAAGAGAAAGTCCAAATAATCCTCCAGAATAGTTTTTGTTTGCCTCTAAATCCACTTCATGTCTTCCATAGTTTGATGTCAAGTTTTTATTGCAGCTTCATCATGCAGGTGATTTCCTTTAGCTGAAGAGTAAATGCTGTCTTGCTTCACCACTTTGCAGCACCGTGGCTCTGCTCCTCTCGATGTGTGTGTAGCGAGGGTGTGTGTGCATGTGAGCAGGAGGGTTTTGAGTATGTGTGTGTGTGTGTGTGCTCTCCTGTCTCACTCTTATAGGTTTGAGCTGAGAGGAGGGAGCAGAAAGAGAGATGGAGGGAGGGCAGAGATAGAGAAAGTTTCAGTGTGTGGAGGAAGAGGAGGGGGTGTGAGCTTCAGACTTCCTCAGGCGAAGGGTCTGAGGAGGTTTAAGAGCAAGGTGCAAAAACGTGGAATAACATCATAAAAACATCTATCTTCAGTCACTCACAATGTGTTTCTTCTTTTAATATTCTTATTTTCTGGTAGAATTTATTTGATAAATGAGTGAAACTTTAAAATTATTTTTGTAATTTTGCTAAAATGAGAAAAGTGTTTGCAGCAGATGCAAATGCATTTTGCAGAAACTTGTACCACACATCATTAGAAGGCAAATACACACACACACACACACATTCTCTCTCTCTCTCTCTCTCTCACACACACACACACACACACACACACACACACACACATGCACGTTCCAGTCACAGTGAATCATAGGCTCAGTGTGTACATGTGGTCTGTTGACACTGCTGACCGCTGCAGAGGTGAAGAAGGGTTTCAAAGTGCTGCCAAGTGAGAGCTGGCAGCACATTTACAACCAGTGGAATGACCAGCACCTTGGCAAACACACACCTACACACACACACACACACACACCTACACACACACACACACAACTAATGGCCAGTGTAATTGGACAGAGCAATTTAACCACCAGTGCTGTGTTTTATATGGCACATTTGGAAATCGTCTTGCTTATATTCGTATTTCTGTGCCAATTGTCCGTCTGCCTAAACATTAGCTTCCTGACTGGGTTCTTCAAAGCACCAGTAGAGTTTCTCACAGCCTTTACACCTTGTTCTCATGACCTGTAAAGTCTTCATCACCAGGTATGACGGACAAATGTTTTTATTTCCTGTTACGAAACATGTATCCACCAGAGCTTAAAGTTTAATTTGAACTAAAACTCTGGGAAAAACTATCCTGTCATTTTATTTTGGACCCTGGTGTTTTGATTTATTCTGATTTGGAGGGAAAAAGAACACCATGGCTTAAAGTCAGGGTGGAAAAATCCACATCTAGCTGAATTCATTCAAATAATATGGCAGATTTTTTTTCTTTATTTTGCTTTATCTTGAAAACTTTAATAGAAATGTGAATTTTCACCTTATTGATATAATTTTGTAAAGATTCACAGCTCATGGAAAATACAGGACAAGTAGAGGCAACACAGCACTAAAAAACACCTAAAAATAGTTCAAATTACACAATAATAATGCTTTAAAGTTGTAATCTTGATTTATTTTGACCGTAAAACTGACAGCTCATTCAGGAAATTATGACAACTTCTGAAAAAAGTAGCACGCCTCTTTCAAAACTACTTTCCAGATTACAAGTTGTTACATCAGAATAAATCAGATTTATTTTTCATCGTGGGGAAAAGAACCAAAACAAAACAGCAGCTTTTGTTTGGCCACATCTCCTTTGAACATCCTCGTCCAGACGTCACAGCTCTTATCGGGGGGGGGGGGGGGGGG
>SSNR01000002.1:4741590-4761943 GCA_006937965.1 Callopanchax toddi | reverse complement strand
GGGGGGGGGGGGGGGGGGGGGGGGGATCCTGATCTGATTGTGGATCAGTGCTGCTGGCGAAGTGCTAACTTGCTGGGACAGACCCCACAGAGGGCATAAAAGACAGAGGACAGACGCTGCTGATCTCTGATCTGGGATCTGACAGCTGGCTACCTCAGGAGGATGCTGCCTGGGGTGTCAGTGGCTTTGATCCACTCAGGGTCCTCTCAGGAATGCAAAAACACACACTTTCAACTACACACACACACAGGCTGCTGGACCCAGCTGGCACAGGTCTAGCTGGCATGAGTCACAGAAGAATACACAGCCAGCGCTATTTTATAATCAAATAATTTCTCAGTGTTGTAACTTAAAACCCTCCACTGAGTGTGAGCTATCAACTTCGGTGGGCTAAGTGTGTGGTGTGCGTTTGCTTGGGCATGAATCCTACATCTCAGCACACACACACACACGTTTATGCTGCACATTCACACATGACGTTAGAGTGCTTTTATACATGTTGGCCTCACTGGTGAGAAGCATCAGCGCCCTCACTAGGGCTGTCAGTTAATGTGCATGAAGACTTTCTTCATCTTTTTTTAAGAGAAACACTAAAATCAAATGAGACTAGAGAAAAATTCACAACACAGCAGAAAGTGTTCTCCCAAAAAATCCACTTTAGATTTATTAGGATGAACCCGTTCATGTTTTAGATGTTTAAATATGATGTTTAAGTTGAAGTCAGTGGGGTGTTGTGCATGTTTATTCTTGATTGAGTAAAAAAAATCAGTATGAAGGGCTGTGAGGTTAGATAGACTAAAGCTAATGGACAAGACTCGAGCTACATTTTCTCTAAACTACTTTTATACACAATATTTTAGCTAGTTTTAGGCACTTTGGTGAGAGTGAAGTTTGTTTTAGTACTATTTTGTTTCAAACTGAGCTGTTAAAAATGTTAAACTAATCTGTTTTTTTTACTGTAAGATTTTCAGAAGTGTGGGGTGAAGGGTCCCAAAATCCAAGCTTTAATAATAAACTAGAAAAAAGATTGTTAACATGTTAAAGGATGCAACTACAGCGAGTGGCTGTAATTCAAACATAAAATTTGTAATAATCTAAGTAAAGAGGGCACAAGACAAGATTTTTAACAAATGTTAAAGCTGTTTCCAGTGGCTCATTAGGATCACCATGGCAACCACACACCTGCTGCAAACTTAATGAGTGGAATAACCGTTTCTCAACCGTTCATCACACAGATTGATAATGATTCTAGGGATCTGATGTAAATAGCATGAAATTAAAGAAAAGAAACAAAAATAAAATAACTTTTTGACTGGTTTTAAATCAATTTAAGCTTTTATGGTTCAATGCAGAGAAAAGTTTGCAATTTTTATTTCCTTAATTTATAGTAAATAATAATAACAATAATGCTATTAGAACTAAGGTAATATTGTCACATTTTTGTCTAAACATTCCCATATTTTTTTAAAACGTATGAGTTTTTTTGCCCAGTTTAGTTCCGTTTATCGTTCACTGGGACATAGGGACTAAAATGTGCTCCAACAAGCAGCTGATCTGCAGGTTATTGGTTTAATTTTTCCTCAAATCCCAGAAGGAATCAAGTTAATACGCTTTTGTAAAAGTGTCTCAAACTTGAAATGCACCAAATATGTCAATTTATGACAAACGCTTCAACAATCAGGCAGGGTTTCTCTAATCTCGGTTAACTTTTTCTATGGAATTTGTGCACTAGAATTTAAAAAAAAATGTAGGAAATTCTTCAAATATAAAACAGTTGAGAATCACGTATTTGAATGTGCTGGATTGACACAACCTCTATTTTCACTGTTTCTGTTTGACAGTTCTTGGGGTGTTTTTTGTGTGTCTGAAGGTGAAATATAAAGCGTTTCTTCTGACTCACAGCCACACACACACACTGAGCCTGCTGCTGATAGAATCCTGCTCATTAATCACCACACATTCACATCCCCGACTCTTATCTACAAGATACATTCCTCCATACATGCAGACAGAAAAAGAGAAAAAGACAGACACCCTCATCTCTTGCATATTATTTTTGACTTCTTGTTCATGTAGCTGCACAGCACTGAAGGAAGTCAGAGTCCACCAGCTTTCTCACCCAGAGCTAAACGGAGCCCTGTGGGAGTTTGTTGACAGTGCTGGGTGGTGTAACCAGGAGGGGTCTGAGATACGGTGAAGTTTTGATGTTTTCTAAACGTGCTGATGAGAAGATAGGCCCCGTGTTTGTGTCTGATGTTGTAATCCTGCCCTGCTGAAGATGTCTAAACATGTTACAGAGTCATAAAGACGAGGAATGCCATAATGTCTGTTGTTGCTACCGCTACCTGGGAACACACAAGCACCATGACGAAGCACAGACAGACCCACTTACCCAACATGCACTTCCCTGAGATAGGTTTTAGTTCAAGGTTTCGCCAGGAATGCGATGAAGAAAGGACGGCGATGCTTCCATCTTTCTCTGTGTAAACCTACATCGTTATAAGTGTAAAGCAGACATTTCACACAGCTGTGTTGCTACGATCTCACAAAACAGAAAACCGGAACTCTTCTTATAAGAACTTTATAATTTTTCCACTAAACATCTGCAATCTTTTATCCTCTGAGGTTGTTCCTATGGATTGTGACTAAACCAAAAGCCAGATGACTGAGCCGTCATCATTTAGATGTTTGTGTCTTTCTCTGATGCTTTGCCAAACGTTCTCCCGTCAGTCACACAAACACACGCCATGAGACTGAATCTGGTTTTCTGGAGCTGCTGTTGGAATAGAATATTTATCTATTAAGTCAAAGTTAGCATCAGCTAATCAGTGAGCTGCAGGTTGGTCTGCAGTAACATGGTTTTCAAATGCATTCTGACATTCATTAAAGGGACAGTCCAGTCATTTTGAAGTGTTCTATCAGTTATTTATCTACAGTAAAGACCACGCCCACTGGTGATGTCATTCAAAGTGAGTGGAGCCTCTAGAAACAGGAACAAGTTCTGCTGCAGAACAGTGATAAAGCTACTTTTTGAGTACCGTATACTGAATATAGGACGACCCCGATTATAAGATCCCCCCCCCTTTCCAAGACTAATCTTAAGGAAAAAATTGAATTCACTTTTTAAATAAACTATTTTTGTTGAAAATTTGAGGAAGTAGTTTCTTAATTACAGACCTTTAATATTTGTCTATTAATGCAATCACAAAGATCTGTAATGCTAGCGTGTGTGGGGTTCTGTCAGGAAAGACACTAGAGATACTGAACAAAAACTGAGCAAAAAATACCACAGTAATGCAAACTGTCAGAACTTTGCTCCTCAGAATCAGAATCAGCTTTATTGGCCAAGATTGTTAGCCTGGTAAACCAGATTATATATGTGGATATATAGTCAGGCCACGGTTCACTGAAACGACTCATTCATAGGGGCGGGATCAACGGTTGTCAATCAAACTGTTTTTACATGCTATTGGATAGCGCTAGGACCAATCAGAGCCGTTTAGCAACAACCGGAAGCAGCTGGTAAATAAACTTTTGTGTGCCGCGCCGTCGGCAAAGCGGCCAATAAATCCTCTTTCAAAATAAAAGCCTTAAGTTCCTCTATCTGTTCACATCTTAAAGAAAAGCCCAAATCTAAATAAATTGTCCAAAGTTGATGACAAAACCGTTTCAAACAAACACGGAGCTGGAGCTGCCGCCATGTTTAAATTCAGAGTCGAACTCGGAGCTCTGCCGTCATCGGCTAATCCCGCCCACTACACCATTAGAGCGCTGTGATTGGCCCGGTACGAGACTGACCGGACCATTTAGTGGGCTGCAGAGGTTCCAATGAGCGTGGCTAGACCAAAGTCTGCAGAGCAGAACTGAAGGTCTAGTTCACTAGGCTACAAGATTGCACAATCAAGGAACTTGGCTTCGGTTTTATACGCTCACATTGTACAGACATTAATACACTATAAAAAACTAGGGACATTAGGGAACAATATAGGACTCCATCCACCTTCTTTAACCGCTTCATCCTCATTCAGAGGGTCGCAGGGGAGTTGGTGCCGACTCCAGCAGTCAAGGGGCGAGAGGTGGGGGACACCTTGGACGGGTCGCCAGTCCCACACAGAAACAAACAACCAGTCACACACCTAGGGACAATTTACTAGACCAATTAACCTGACAGTCTTATTTTTTGGTCTGTGGGAGGAAGCCGGAGTACTTGGGGAGAACATGAAAACTCCACGCAGAGAGGCCGCAGAGCCGGGACGCAAACCCACGACCTCCTTGCTGCGAGGCAACAGCGCTAACCAACTGCGTCACCATGCAGCCGATATAGGAACCATATGAACATTTGTGTTCAGTTTGTTCTTTATATATATAATTTAGTAAATGTACTTAGCAATTAAAGAAGGAAAAACCTAAAAACAGGTTGCAGTATGCTTATTTCATGACATGTCAAATCAAAAGTCTGCATGAGGCTTTTTACTCACAGTCCTCTGATCCGCTACGGTATATAAAACAACTCTTGATCCAAAAACCATACAGATGCATTAGAACACTATATTTTCTGTTTGCAAACCTTTGCTATTTTGCATGAGACTGTTTGTTTAGTTTGTTTCAACTGAACAACGTACAATTTACTATGCTACTATACGTGCCGCAGCAGCACCATAAACACCCTAATCTAAAAGAAAGGTCTCATTCAAAGTTGTACAGGTTCAGAAGATTTCCTCCAGTTCCTAGAGGCTTAGAGTGATGTCACTAGTGGGTCTTGTCCTTTCTGTAGATAAATAACTAATAGAACGCCACTTCAGAATGACTGAAATAAAGTATAACAGGGACCTCTGGCAGCAGAGGCAGCGATAGGACAGTTAAGTGTGTGCATGTTGGAGCAAAGTGTCTTATGACACTGACAGTGTGAGCCAGATGGAGTGTCTCTGGCAGAAATGTGCTCTCATAACAGTTGAACAAATATTCAGAAGTGCTGATTGCTGACAGATGATTGCCAACCACAGGCTTATTTATCCCCCGAGCTTCAGGTTGCCACAACCGCTCCACTGTCACTCCAGGTCTGCAAAGTTTACATTTCAGCCATGAACACCAAAGACATTGAAGGGAATTTAGCAAATAGACGGCGACTACTGCACAATGTGCCCCTGCCTCAAAGGCTCACCAGTGTTTTTAAGTTTTCATACACATCATTTATTGTAGAAAACATATTTTATTAATCCTTTTCTGTGTTGACATGTTTCTCTGCAGAGAAACATTGTTTTTATTTCATTCTTCTTTTGTCTAATCTGGGATATTTTAGGTTTTGCAGTTTTAGCAGATGGTGTGTCTAGTTAGTGATGTGTGTGAGAGTGAGAACAGTAGCTACTGCTGAGAATGAACATTTAAAACTAGTGTGAAAATTGTCGGCTGAGCAGTAAGCTGGGTTTCTATGATTTGATCTAAATGTGCATGTTTGTTTAAAGTTTTTTTCTCAAGAGAAGATGGATTTATGCAAAAACCTTTTCCGTGCACATGATAATAAGATAATATTAGGAAGTTATACACATTTATGTATATTTCAACAGTTTTTTTTATTAGCAGATTCACTAATCACCATCTAAAAGTAGTGGTTTCACCTGACTGGAACATCAATGTTTTATTGTGCATAAATACTTTAAATTAATGCTCACCAGTTTTTAAGTCACTTTTCTAAAAATGCAACAAAACTGGATGAAGTTCCTGCTGTTTTTCTCCTCCTGCTTTAAATCCCTTTGATGAAAACTTCTTTTGACTGATGCTGCATGAACATAAACTCCTGAAGGTCTGCAAGATTTTAACTTTATGTCTTGTTTTCCTCTAAGTTATGAAATCAATTTAGAAAATGTCTGATCTGAAATCAACTTTAACCCATTCATTAAAAAAAATCTGTGACAGTAAAATAAAATCCATCACACAAAGTGATAATAAAAGAAAACGAGGAGGATTTTGCTCCTCTTTGATTATAAGTGTTCGATGATCTTGCGTCATCTCTGGTGAGATTAAAGATCTGAATTTCAGCCTTAAAATTGAACCAACTCCTAAATTTTCCAGTTAGCGCTCCTAATCAGCCCCTGTGAACTAAAGACTCTCACCCGTTTACGTTTCAGGTGAACGTGTGTTTTAATTTATCCACTGTGGGATTTTTCTGATTTATGCATATCACCTTCCTGAGTGAAAACACTTTCACAAACTGCATCCAAATTGTACTAAATCATCAGCGGGAATACCTTCGTTATTGTTTATTGTAGCGCTGCTTCGTTTTCAGGGGCTTGTTTGACAGCCGTCTGTAAATGAAAATAATTATTTTTGGGTGTGTGTGTTTATGGTGTATATTTGCAGGTGATAAAAGATGCATTTTCATCTGTTAACGACTGAAAGAAACGCTTATTTTTAAACCGACTCGACCAGGCGCCCGAGCCGAAGCCCAGCGAGGGGGTCGTGTCTGTGACAGATGTGGGCAGGAGTCACATCTGGTTGGTATAGTGTACAAAATGGAGCTAATGGGGTGAGAGGGTGAGGGTTCGAGCCTGGCAGATGTCAGCACCGGCTGCGTCTCTTATTGACATAGCTGCCATGTTAGTTCTCCTTTTCGTCTGTCAGCCGGAATTGAGCATAGATCCCTACCGCTTTGTAATCCGACCCAGATGATGGAGCTTCAACCGGGAGGGAATGTGCATGCGGACACACAGACAGAAAACGCTTTCTCTCTTTGGACACGCTCCCCAAAAACACACTTCAGCACTCTCTGCTGTGGATGCTGTCATGTGCTATTTGGATCCATGGAAGCTGCCTTCCAAAGCTGCTGGCGTATTATTTTACTTGACCCCAGTCAGCACAAAAGAATTTGGTCTCGAGTCGTAAATGAGAACCTGACATGCAAAAGTCATGTTGGATTAAAAGCGCAGGCCGAGTGAGACCTTACAGGCTAACCCGAGATGTTGACGCCACCTGCTCACCGCCGCTGTTGATTTATGATCAATGAAACACACAATCATCACATTCTTTCAGCCTCCGCACCAAGCAGAAGAAGCAGGTTTTTATTAAAACATGTGCAGCACATATTTAGAAATTAAAAACAGGTCACACTTCACGCTGAACATGTGCTTTCGTTTATATTTGAGGAGATTTTCTTAAATCGTGCTCACTGGCGCACAAATCTTTGGGGTTTGTAAAAAAATCACCCACACCTCGCTACGATTGTGTCTCATAACCTCCAGTTTATAGCAGGTCTCTGTGTGCTTGAAGGTGGGGACGAAACAGAGGGAGAGGGGAGGAGGGAGGGACGGGGCGGCGGTGGTCTCATGACTTGTCACATTCCACTGGGGGTCTTTCCAAGGGCTTCTGGTCTCAGTATGAGAGATTAGAGAAAGACATGAAGAGGCTGGCTGAGGTGAGAGCTGATCCCAACCACAGATAGCACCTCTGGGGGGTGGGGGGGGCTGCAGCAGGCGTCTCATGATGGCGCTCTGCTTCAAACGGGGCTTTTTGCTTCATGACGCAACCAGTATTCTGCTGGTTATTACAAAGGAAACTTGAGAAAAGGTCAAAGTCTGCAAATAATGAACTTAAAGAGATATTTATCTGCCAGACAGGTAAAAAAAAAAACACAAAATAAAATGAGCAAAAATTAGACATTAGTTTAATAACCATAAAGTCTGTCTCTCGACGAGATGCAGAGGTGGGTAGTTACATTTACTCAGTTACATTCACTTGAGTAATGTTTTGAAAAAAATTTACTTTTATGAGTAGTTTTACTCACCGTACTTTTTACTCTTACTTGAGTATTATTTTTGTTAAAGCCATACTCAGTAGCCAGGTAAACAAACGAGGTCTCGCTAGCTATTTTACAGAAACACGTCTAGGTGAACTCACCCCTCCCGTAGGGTAAAATCCATAAGCCAGCCTTCCCACAAGTATCGGACCACGGTTTGCAAAGGTGACAAAGCAGAGTGAAACTTCAGCCGCAGAAATGTTCCCCCAGCTTTTCCTCTGTTCACCTCCAAACGTTTTTAGTTTTCTGCTAGCTGAAAAGGTGTTTTTTGGGGGGACTCTGGTATTTTTTTATCTTAAAATGAAAGCATTAACCGCCGGTTCTCTGTCCTACTCACTTTCACTTCCGGGATGTTCTGCCCCAAAATGTGTCCGGGCGGATTAATGCCAATCCAAGCAATGCGGAAATGCGGCAGACAGACAGCTGGATTGTCCAATCCTATCGTTCGGACCGAACGATAGGATAGGCTGAAGTTTCTAGAGAACTGCGGGACAACTACTTTATTGATTTCTTTTGTTTTTTTTAAATCTCCACAATATATTTATGGCTATACTATATTAGAACGTTGTTAAGAGGCTTTTAAAAAAACGTTAAAAGCTACATTGTTTACCTGGCTACTGAGTATGGCTTTAAGTATCACTACTCCTACTTGAGTAAAATCTCAAAAAAAAAAAAAAAAACATGTTTTAACAAAAATACACCAGACACACACCTACAGTTTATAAAGGAGACCACATGTTTCTGCACCAGCTTTGTTTTCCTACTCTCATTTTCTAGCTAGCTAGCTATCTGTATCTAGCTTGCACAAAAGCTAGACATAGCTAGCTAGCTAAATTAGCTAAATAGATAGCTAGCTCTACAAAGTTTTGGCAATATATTTTTAAAAATACTTTGAAAGTGTTTCTTCTGCTTAAAATGAGCTGTTTTGATATCATGTTATGTATTTTGTTTTTCATTTTAGCCTTTAAGATACTAGAATTTCCCCCAAACTTCATATTTTTGTCTGTCTGATGACATAATTTTAAAAAATCAGATGGATGTTACTCAAGTAGACTTTTTACCAAATATGTTTTTACTCACACTCAATTATTTTTTGGGGACAGCAACTTTTCACTTTTACTTGAGTAAAAATATGTTGTGCTACTCTTACTCAAGTACATTTTTTGGCACCTCTGGCGAGATGAGAATATAGTCAGACACAAAAATCCTAGAAAATGTATACATTTTCATTTAAAATCACACTAAATTGGAGCGTATGACACAAGTTTTATAAAAGGCTGGGTCATGTGGGATATATAATGTTAATGTGAGCCATTTTTCTGGTCTTATATCTCTGGTTTTTTGCAGTTTACCCTCATTTTATTTCCTGTTTGATCCAGGTAAAACTGACTTCAAGTTTTTTAACAAGATAAAAAATTGACTGCAAAAAAAATCTCCTCTCAAAGTATCACAGTCACTGTGGTGCAAAGAATATAAATCAAGTGTGGGAACAGTTGGCGACCAGAACTGCAAACAAAATGGTTTGTTGAGAACAAATTCAGACAGATTTAAGAGACTTTGTGACTAAATGCGACAAGAAAATTTGCACGAGTTGCAAAACTCTTACAACTTGTTGCATTATTCGGGGATTTATTTTTGACACAATAATGAAATATGGTTTGACAAACCTTTTGCATTTATTACAGTTTTTACGTGTGGACAAACATTCCTCTCATCCAAAACAATCCTCTGCAGCAGTAACTCAGAGCCGACTGTCTCCAGTGTTTAATCTACAACTCTCCTTTAATTCTCAGCTTCAGCCGGCTGTAATTTCTCAGCCCGACTGAACGAGTTTGGCTTCTCCGTCCCATAAAAACAAACCCTCCATCCTCTGGCTTCTCTTTGTACTCAGCAGGAGATGAAAAGCCAAAGAGAGATTGTTGTCTTACTGTTATATTGAATTCTCAAAGAAGGTCACAACTGGAAAAACAAGACAGCTGCAGCCGCATCAAGCTTGGACTCGCCTCCCTTTTGAAAACGGCGTGTTTGCTTTTAAACACCTCTGGATTGCAGATCTCTTGTCTGATTGTAATCATCATTGCCTCCATTTTGTGCCACTTGAAGTCTGTAATTTAGTCGGTGATATTGATGCTGACAGACGTGATGGGAGGCAGATAAGGATGGAGAGATAAGCGGGGCAGGTGAGGGGAGACATTGTGTGCAGCCAAACGCTCGGAGTCTCTTTCTGTCTCTAAATTCGTACCTGCAGACAGGTGCTTGGCAGGGCAGAACAGGCTCAAGAGGTGAAAGAGGAGAGAGCTGGAGGGAGGGTGGGAAGGAGGAAGACCTTCAGAAGGGATCAAAGAAGGTCACGCTATTCCTCCTGCTCCCCCCCTCCTCGTCCTCCACGCGGTCCCCTCCTCCACTGATCTGGAAACGATAGATTTCATTCCTGCTTTCACTGCTGAAGAGGGGAAGTGGTGTCGGATTGTCAGGGTGGGGCCTGAGGAGGTGATGTGGAACTAAGAGCAGAATGAAGGACTTGTATGGAGCGTTAGAACGACGTCATGTATGCACACTTCTTCTGTTTGGACACATAATATACTCTTTTTTCTTTAAGATTGTTGTTTTACTCAAATATACTTTAGTTTTTAGCTCTTATATTAAACACATGTGATATGGATTTTAGAAATAAACAAAATAAATTCAAAAGTTGCGATCACTGCTGCATTTTTGTATTACAACCATTCAAATCTAACTGACTGTTGGGGCGGGCGTCTCTGATTTCACGTCTCTAATAAATTGTCCATCATATTTATTTAGAGTTTTAGTCATTTTGACAGTTTTCTGAAAGTAAAAGTAAGTAAAATGTTTACCTTTTAATGAAAACTGTTTAAAAAATGTTCTGTCTCAATAAAAACAGACTTTATTTGTTAAAAAAAAATCTTTGCTAATATTTCTTTAACCTATAAAAAGAATTGTTCTATAAAAGTCACTCAGTTGTGTCAAATATAAACTTATAAATCTCAAGTTGTCTAAACTGACAGCACTGACTCTGCAGTGCAGTAAATTAAGATAAAGATAAATGATTAGAATGGGATTAGATTTGTGCCAAAATAATAGAAAAACATTTTTTGACAGAAATTAAACTGCAAAACGTTGATTATAAGCAAGTAATTTGAGTTGCAAATTAAATATTTGATCATAAAAGTATGAGTCTTTTATTTTTTAAATTGTTTTCCTCCTGACTGGTGAAGCTTTTATTCTTTATTTTGTCATGACGCTTTCTTCTTTTGCTTCTAATTCTGGAACACAGCAGAGTCATATAATACAGCAGAGGACTGCAGTAAATAAATAAAAAATAGAACAAAATCAAGCACTAAAAGACTAATACTTCATGTGATTAGTCAAATAATTTGCAGTTTAAAGGTTTTTTTTATAAGATGAATGTTTTGATTGGGTTCATTGTTTATTTTCTGTCAGACTTAAATTTTGTGTGATGTCAGAAGCTCAGATTTATTTAATTGGCACAATTTTATCCTCATAGATTAATCAGAAATGAACCAAAAGGAGAAACCTGTAAATGTGTAGAGCCTCATAACAGACTTGATTTATGTCTATAGTCTTTAAGTTTACTCTAAATAAAAAATAATCTTCATTTTAAGCAGCATGTAAAGATTACATTTCTTTATTTCAACCTTTCCTTTATGCTTCGACCTGTTCGGTTCAGAAACCTTCCTTCCTTCGGACTCTGTTAAACTTCAGTAAAACAATAGACACCCTATTTCAACTTTATAGTGTCTAATATTTGCAGACAGCTCTGCACAGCCATAATTCTCATCTGTGTAGTTTTGGAGCTGTTGGACGAAGAGTATTTATTGCTTCAGCCTCTTTATGATTTTCTACTGTAAAGAAATTAACAGCCTGCCAAGCAGAGGTGGAGCGCCGGGACGTTATTTACTCCGCTGTTGCACCTTGGAGACGCGCAGCCGTGATACAGGACAGGAGGCATGCAGGAATTAGATTACAGCCGAAATTTAGTGACCCTTCAAAGAATAGGCTCCCTTGTTGGGTAGGTTTACCCGTGTTTAGAGGAGCAGCTCCCTCTTTATAAGTGTCTGCAGGAGCAAACGGCTAAAACAGGTCGAGCAAAGTGAAAACGTTCAAATCAAGCATCAAGGTGGTTTGTGGGCACATGCAGCGTGACTTGTTGGCTCGTGTTTTAAGGGTCTGAAACTCCTCCGCTGTAGGTTCACTTAAAGAGGGCTGATGCTTAATTACCTGCTGAGATGTGGTTTGGATTGAAGCGGCTCTTATGACAGCTTGCCTTTCTTCTTGATGAGGAAATTACAGTGAACAGCCGGGCTCATATTCCCATGATTTGCATCCAGAGGTCCTCACCTGCTCCCATTCCTCTCTGCACTCCCTCTAATCAGAAGCGAAGTGGGTTTCTTTTTACCGCTGCCTGGAGGAGATGGAGGTTTTTGAACTTCCAGTTCACACGAGAGATTATTTTGATTGCGTTTGATAAAAACGCCCTGCAATTTGGACGGATCACAAATGAAGACTCTTCACCCCCCACTGCTTAGATAATCACGTTTAACATCTGCAGTTGTGCTTCTAAAGTTGAGTTTTTGGGGTTGTTTTCTGCGTGAGCGCACCGAGGAGTGAAGCGGCGATGTGGGATCAAACGCCGTGTCTCCTGTGTGTGTTTGGTGTGTGAGTGAGGATGCAGAGAGGGCAGATAGAGGGCAGGGGGGATTATCGGACTGGCCTTGATAACACACAGGTGGCTGATCTCGGGGTTTAGCATCTGAAGCCTTCCCTAAATCCACCACTTCCTACTCTGTGCTCACACAGCTAGACAAACACCAATCCTGTCCGGGGAGTTCGAGCAATATCACGACGGAGCTCGGGTTACGGTCCGGGTGAACAGCTTAAGGACCGTGCACAGCTAGGAATGGGATTGAAATAGATAGTCAGTGTAATATTCTGCAGTTTGTGCCGAGGTGAGGGGTTATTGATGGGAGCTGTATGTCTGAGGCTGCCTCTGGATTCCTGTTTGACCGAAAGTTTAACTGCCTGTTGCTGGAGAGACGAATAGCGCCGTTACAAAGCTATAAGTGGGAAAATCGAGGAGTTTAAGGCACAAACGAAATAAGCAATCGCTCTCTCTAGGTACATTCCTCTGTGACGATGATTCATCCTCGATTTCACACCCAAGTTTTTCCATAAGACCCTCATAAAGTGGCGCTAAAGCTCGCCGAGGCTGCTGGTGGATGGGGGCCGGAGAGAGGACAAGTTGACATTTATGGATGAGGTTTTCCACCAACTCTACTATCAGGTTTTAAGAGTCGTTCCCAGCAGGGAGCCCCACTGCGCGCCGCGTTAAGGGCCAAGCGAGCGGAGGGATTCAGCTGACAGGATCTGGGGTGGCTGCGCTGTATTCACAGAGGCTTTGTAAACTGTGGCTGTGATGTGCACATCCATCACTGACCGACGGCACGCTGGGCCCAAGAATGAGGGTGCGTTTGTTAAACTGACACAGCGAGAGGAGGAGGAGGGAGGTGAGGATTAGAGAGAGCGGGGCAGATCGAGCCGGGGTCAAGATTAGGGTGTTGGGGTTGAGTGTAGACGGGACGGAGCGGGGGATGGTTGAAGATAATAAGATTTCTACTGGGTTTAGAGGGATAACGCTCCATGGTAGCAGCCGCTGATGAAATCTCACTTGTTCTTCTAACAAGTCTTTGCATTATTAGGACAGGATTTTTTTGGGGGGGGGGCAGATTTTGTGTGGACGATGCAAGAATTTAATTGACAAAACACAACGGAGCTTTGTGCTAACCAGATTATTTCTGCAAACATTGTTTCAAATAGAGGTCGTGCTGTGTTTAAAGTCAGACGTCGTGTCCTTTTTCTCAGCGGTTTCAGTTTTTACAGTCATAACAAAAAGAAAGTATGCCCTCTTTTAATTCTAGAGTAAATAAAACTAACTCCTTTCTCGCTGCTTTGATAAGATTTAAGAGGGAAAGTTGCAGCCAGGTGCTGCTGATGATGAAAAGCACCTGATTAACGTGTCATCATCAGTCGGACCACCTGTAAAAGCAGGAATCCAGTCCGTTTGCTGGTCTGGAGCATGCAGGTGTGTCAATCTGGGAAGGGTTAAAGGTTAAATCCAAATAATTTGGGCTCCTTTATTATACAGAGAGAAAGATGATTCACAAGTGAAAACATAATCATCCCAGGGATGGATACCTCAGTAAAACATTTTAACATGACATGAACCATTACACTTCTGGGATATATTTTAGACAGATGAGAAGAAAGTAGAGATGTTTACCCATAATGCACAGCAGCATGATTGAAGAAAACCATATCAGCACAATCTCATACCAGCTGTCAGCACACGGTGGTGGAGGGCACCATGAACGTCTCTGTGGACCAAACTAGAGTCGAATATGAGTTTATCTGTCTGACAGCTGAAGTTTGGACTGAACTGAGTCATGTGACAATGATCCTGAGCAAATCTACAGCTGAATGGATGAAAACTAGGGATATCGGCATTAAAATGTAATATCGGTAAATATCGGTATCGGTTTTTGTAATGATGACACATGACCTTTACATATCATGCACATATTATACATCAAACTGTTCGGCTACTTCTCCTCTCTCCCAAAATGTCAAACTATAACAAATCTGATGTATAGTTTTTGAGATTTTTTTTTGGCATACTTTGCATTAAATCCTGTGTTTGTCTTTTTTTTTAAATGAGGGCTACCATGCTTATATCGGTATCGGTTTATATCGGTATCAGAAATTAAGAGTCTCACAATATCAGCTATCGGTAAAATAGCCATTATCGACCATCCCTAATGAAAACACAAAAAACAAGGGATCTCTCGTCTCTCGTCTTGTCTTCTTCCACTTATCCGGGTCCGGGTCGCGGGGGCAGCATCCCAATTAGGGAGCTCCAGACGGTCTTCTCCCCAGCCACTTCCACCAGCTCCTCCGGCAGGATCCCAAGGCGCTCCAGGGCCAAACCAGATATATATTTTCTCCAGCGTGTCCTGGGTCGACCCGGGGGCCTCCTGCCGGCAGGACATGCCTGAAACTCCTCCCTGGGGAGGCGTCCAGGGGGCATCCTAACAAGATGCCCGAACCACCTCAACTGGCTCCTTTCGACATGGAGGAGCAGCGGTTCTACTCCGAGTCTCTCCCGAATATCTGAGCTCCTCACCCTATCCCTAAGGCTGAGCCCGGCCACCCTGCGGGGAAAACTCATTTCGGCCGCTTGTATCCGCGATCTCGTTCTTTCAGTCATTACCCAAAGCTCATGACCATAGGTGAGGATTGGGAGGTAGATCGACCGGTAAATCGAGAGCCTTGCTTTCCAGCTCAGCTCCTTCTTCACCACAACAGACCGGTTCAGCGTCCGCATCACTGCAGACGCTGCCCCAATCCGCCTGTCGATCTCCCGCTCCCTCCTTCCCTCACTCGTGAACTCGGTCGGAAAAGGGTGGCTTGCCAACTCCAGGTCGGGAGAGAGGTCCTGCCTCAAGTGGAGGAGTTCAAGTATCTCGGGGTCTTGTTCACGAGTGAGGGAAGGAGGGAGCGGTGGTAAACAAGGGATGCAAAGTCCAAACCTCGAAAGGCTGTGGTGGAGCCTTAGGAGAGTGTGCAGAAATTAAAATCTTCTAATTCTAATGAGATGAAGCAACTTCACTTGGAGGTCCAACAAGCTGCTGAAACATTTGTTATTTTTAATAAAACAGCCTTTTCACATTAACTTTGTTTAGCAAGATGGAGTTTGTTGTGTGTTTTTTGTATAGTTGTAGATTAAGATCATTTTTACAGTCTCTGTGTGATAATACAATAAGTAACTGTTAATCTGATACTTCCTGTATTTCCTGTCATGTCTGCAGCCCACATATTCTCACCCCTAAGCATTAAAAATTGTGCAAACTGAAGTAAAAAAATTAAAAGAATTATCATTGTTTCCTGTCTGACTATTATAACAGGTTTTAAGCAGAATCAGTAAACAAGAAACACAGGAACTGACTTCAACAAAGGGAAAATGACTGTTTAGTGACTTGACTCTTTCCTTCCCAGCCTCCACCCTGTAATCTGGGCTAACCAGGGTGTCTGATGCTGGAAGGAGAAGGGTGATATTGATGAGGAACATCAAAGCAAAATGGGGAGGAGATAAAGAGTGAAGGAAAAGAGAGAGATTAGCGTGATGCAGGAGAAAGTATAGGTCAGGAGGAGAGAAAAAAACAGGTCTGAGCTAATTATCTCGTTTTAGACTTGATCAGACTTCGGCATGTAGACATTACTGTCTGCAGGAGGAGAATCCTCGGCACGGCGTTCAAGATAAATACGGACAAATCTCGGCCACACATGACACTGATTCCTAACTGTGGGATTCAGACTGCTAGGCAGCGCGGGGAGGCCTCTATAATCCTTAGAGCTGATTGCTTTATCACAAATACCATCTGAGAGCCGGCGGGATGTCCAGTGTGTCGTGCACAGAGACAGTCGGGCTTTTCTCCAGCAGCCAAACCCTGCAATCACAGATAATGATTTCCATTTGCTGTAGCTGCAGGCAGAAGGAGAGTTTCTGTCCATCTCAGCACAAGTTCTCCCCCAGACGGATCCCAAAATAAAAGCATCAAACGTTAACTGGTCTCAAACCCATCTCCTTCCACCTCTGACAAAACCACATTATTGTCTCCCACGTGAAGTTTTATCTACCTCTTCCATATATATGCCCTTTGACCTGGAGGGAGGAAGGCGAGGAGGCCGCGTGGAGCTGAACGTGAAGAGGAGGTTAAAAATATATGATCTCCTCTGTGAGAAGAGTCTGCCCCGTGAAAACGAGAGAGCAGGATGGTCCCATAATTCTCCAACACAACAGCGTCTGGCTGTAATATAGTTATTATGGATCGGAGCGTCGCTGATTCAGAGGTGATCTCATGCTCCTCTGGCAGTAGATTATCTTCCAGCCATTCCACATAACATCGCCTTTTTTTTATTTTTTGGACATGAAACACAAAAAAGTGTTGGTGCTTTCCAGAATAAACATTTATGATTTGTGTTCATGGAAGGATTTCAAATAATAATATAATGACTCTAGGAGTAACACCGCATGAATGTGAATAGTTCAGAATTATGTCAGTATGAAACCAATGTTTCATTTTTAGATTAAAAAAAGCTTTAAAATGTATAAAATATATTATATTATATTTCTTGTTTTCTTAGTCTCATAAAAGGCTAAATAGCCAACAAAAATGAAATTAAAATATATAATAAATGTTGTTGTTGAAATAGCTTAAAATAAATAATGTAAAGCACAAGATTTATAATAATAACTTTTATTTCAGGTGCCTTTCAAACACCCAAGGTACAATGTATAAATTTCACAATAAAACACCAATAAAACCAACAAATTAAAACAACCAGCATAAAAAAAACCATACGTCACATTTAGTTTATCAAGGGAATCAAATCATTTGGGGTCTTTTTTTTTTAAACCTGCCTTATCCAGTCATGTCTTTATCCTCTGGTGGTTGATCTATATGAAAGTGATAGTTTTATTTATGTATGTTGTTATATAATTCCACAATGAATGAAATAAGAAACCATTAGCGAATAAAAAGTTAAATTTGTATGAACTAGATTAGTGTAATTATGATTATTAGTTATATATGATAAGGAGTCATTTTCTACCTGTTGTCTTTATCAGTTTTCAGCCCCTTTGCTGTTTTACGACTCCTCCCAGCACCGCCCAGTGCCCCCAGTCTGGTCAGACATGTGGTCCAATAATAGCTCAGTCAGGTAGCTTAGCCATGTGGAATGTAACAAAGTATCTCAGGGCATTTCGAGCCCCCAGAGGGAGAATGTGAGTGGATGGGATGCAGCTGCGGAGACTGCAGCAGAAAAAAAAATCTGTTTTGTCAAGAAATGTGTTTCAGTGATTTAAAATGTTACAAAATGGGAATAAAATCCCATGAAGCAACACTTAGTGTCTTATGACCTAACCTGCTCTCTCTTCCAACACGTCACTATGTCAGAACCTGAGTGACTCACCAGCTTAATCATTCATTAGCATTCAGAGCAAAACAGCGAGACTAGACTAGATGATGTCTGCGTGAGTTAAACACAGGTCTCCAGGACAACCTCCAGTTTCAGAACCTAAGGCAGAATCTCTATAGGTCACCAACAATAAAGACTAAAGCCTAACGAAACCCTGACAAATTTAACTAAACAAAGCCCACGTTGAGTACATCTTTCATCATAATACCGAAAATCGATCCAGGTTAGCACAAAACACACAGCCTGTCCATGCAGGCGGTCCTGTTGTGGTTCTGCAGGATGCTCCAGCTTCCTGGTTCCTCCTCCTCCCTCTCTGAGGACCGACAGGCGGTGAGTGAGTTATGAGCGAAGTGGAAGGAATGTGTATGAGCGCCACATGTCCGTTGTGCTGCATGCTTCCTACACACACACGCCAACAGGTGCACCAATGAACAGCCCCTTGTTAACACTGGCACCTGACTCTCAGCTGCATCATGCTGCATTATGGGAGTGTGTGTGGGTAAAGGCTGATGTGTGAATGAGAGAAGGGATGCCATCACACACACAAACACACACACACACACACACACATGCACAAACATTGTTTTCTGTCTGTCTGAGCAATCAAATCAAAGTATCTAATTAAATCAAGTTTATTCATCAGGTTGATTTGAGGTTTTTCTCACAAATAAAGCATCAATATTAAAGGTCACTAGTTAATATTTACCAGACTTTATATACAGCTACTCTTTAAAAGCCACTATAAGGGACCAGTGTTCTGGTTAAGTTTGGAGAATGATCATAACATCAAAATCATAAAAATAATTAGGGTTTAAAAACTGGTTTTCAGGACAGAATTTGTTTATTTTATTCTTTTTTTCAAATTCATTAAAAGGAACTTAATAAGAACACAAATAACTTGATCCAAATTGAATTCTAATTCATTGAAATTAATTTGCAGTCATTAGCAAATCATTTTTCTGGTGCTCATTCAGCTGCAGAAAGACATTTTTACCGTTACTGGTTATTTAGACCAACTATTAATCCTCGTGTGTTCATATTTATGTGTCCATCTTTCATTCTTATTCTCAGGGAGGCTGAAGGTTTACAATGAAATGAGGAGACAGGAGAATAAATTGTGAACAGACGACTAAAAACACTGACAATTTATTATTAAACGGTTAATGTCTGTGTTTTATTGGTTTACACAGCTCGTCCAATAAAACGGTTTTATGCTTTTGTGTGTTAGAGGAGAGTTGTGTGCTATTTTGAGAGCGAAGAACCTCTGAACCAGGATTACATGTGAGCATGTGCAAACATTTAGTGTAACTGCAGGAATGCAGCAGTGTGTCATCCAGACAGCAGTCTTTTTAGCCGTGTGTGTGTGTGTGTGTGTGTGTGTGTGTGTGTGTGTGTGTGTGTGTGTGTGTGTGTGTGTGTGTGCATGAGTCAGTATTAAAGGTAGAGACCTAATTCAGCAACCCAGTGTTGTGTTTTACTGGATTTGTGTTACAAAAATTCAATTTGTCCATTTAATTTTATTAAACTGAAACTAAAAGATGATTAATTTTTCTTCTTCTTTTTTTTTTATCCTGCATGACTTTTTTTCTTTCCACATTCAATCCCAGTGCATTTCTACATTTTCATTAATTTATTTAACATTCTCTAAAAATCTGGTTGAATGTAAATGATTTTGATGGTATTTTTTCTAAATATTCAACTAAACACAAACTACTTCAGTGTGATTTGCTAATCATTTGTGGGTCAGCTTGTGTTTTATTTTAAGTTGCATTAAAATAGAGAGATTTTACCTCACTAATATATCGTTGAATTTATTGACTGAGGATAAAATAAAATAAAAAACTATTAAAACAAAAGAAAATAATATGAAGAAATCCCTGGCAAATGAGATACATCATATCATATATTTTTAAATCTGATTATAAAATTAAATAAAATTAAAAATCTTTCTAAGTGCATGTAATACATAATTATGGTAAATCCTGATTGTTGCTTGCTGTTTCAGGATAAATTAACTACACTTCTAGAGTAATGGAGCAATAGAGCAGGATGAATTAAAAGAGGAGGCAGAGAATTATCGTTCCACCAAAGCCCAAAATATAGGAGCACCAAGTGGCTATCTGTGAAAAGACAGAGGGAGGATGATAAAGAAAGATGGAGGAGACAGGTGGAGGGAGAAGGTGTCTGTAAACAGGAGTGTGAGGAAGATGAATGTGACGAAGTGTTAGCGAGGGGAGGAGCGCTGACAAAAGCAACGAGGATTTACGAGCACGGAGAGGACTGACGATATAAAGCAACTAAATAAAAGAAAAGACAGAAATAAAAAAAAGGTCTGTTTCTATGTCGACGTTTCTGTGAGACTACACAAAGGAGGCTGAGCCCACACTGAGACGAGCTCGTTGGTTCACTGATGGATTGATGTCCAACGGCTCCAGGCTGTGTGTTGGTGTCCAGATCAACCGTCTCCAGACGGGGGGGGGGGGGGGGGTT
>SSNR01000002.1:4685662-4733219 GCA_006937965.1 Callopanchax toddi | reverse complement strand
GGGGGGGGGGGGGGGGGTTCACTAAACACAGCTCATGATCAATAAAAATATCTTCCCCCGACTCTCTCCCCTCTACAGGTGACTTATTCTTCAAGCGCTCACCCTGCCTGTACATCTGGATTTGGTCCCTCCCACTTCAGTTTGCACCTCACAAAAACACGTACCTGCAATTTTTTATCACTTATTTTAATCGGAGCCAACGAATGTCCAGCAAGAGTCCTCCTTTTTTTTTTTTTACAGTTATGAACCTGTGTGTCTTCGGTTAGCAGCTCCCTTATCGCACACAGGAGGACTTCTGCAGGTGTTCGTCTCGGTTTTGTTTCCACTAAAGAAGTTCCTCACAGGTTAGTTTCACAGGCTCAGATCCTCCAACAGGCGTTCCTCTGAGGTCGGTTAGTGCAGATCATTCAGTGCAGAGGCCCCACCACCCGTCCACGGATTGGTTCAGTTCTATAGGTTCTCGCCAGGCTGATACTGAGGTTCTGTGGAGGTGAAGTAGTCCTCTAGGAAGCCCTGCAGGTACTCAAAGGTAGGCCTCTCCTCTGGATCCTTCCTCCAGCAGGAAAGCATGAGCTCGTGCAAGGAAACGGGGCACTCCGACGGGCAGGGCATCCTGTAGCCGCGCTCCACCTGGTCGAGCACCTCACGGTTAACCATACCTGCAGAGAGAAACAGGAAGTCAGATTCAAGGAAACGCACATCCTCTTCCTTCTACAGTAAGCTGGATTGTTCATTTGCATCACCAACATCAGAGATGTTTATCACATTTATATGTAAAATGATATTTCACAGTCGTTTTATAATCTAAAACTTTTGCTCGGTAAGTGGAGCATCAACCTGGATAGGGAACTCTTCCTTTAGTTGCAAGCTCTGTGAGTACGATCCCAAAGGACCAGACATCGGACTTGATTGTGAATCGACCGTACAGCGCTGCCTCCGGTGCCGTCCATTTGATTGGAAACTTGGCTCCTATGCAAGAAAATAAAAAAACCTCAATATATAGCACCGATATTTCCAACATGCACATTCAGTTAGGCGGCTCACCCTGTCTTGCAGTGTACTCGTTGTCTTCAATCAGCCTAGCCAGACCAAAATCCGCTATCTTACACACCAGGCTGTCTCCCACCAGGATGTTTGCAGCACGCAGGTCTCTGTGGACGTAGTTCATCCTCTCCACGTAGGCCATACCTGCTGCAATCTGACCGCAGACAGGACATGATCTCACAGATTTCTTCTAACACAGACAACAAGACATTTTACTGACTATTTATTCGTTTACCTGAGCGCCCATGTCTACCAGCTGTGGCAGACGAAGAAGCTTCCCCGCCTCCCCTTTAATAAAGTCCAGTAAGCTACCTGTGTAAGGAAGAGCAACATGGTGGCATTTATAAAACCTGCAGCAGCACATGTGGCCTTCTTCACGTTTCGACCTGCAGTACCTTGGCTCATATACTCCGTCACAATATAGATGGGGTCGTCAGACACGACGGCGTACAGCTGCACCAGCTTCTCGTGCCTCAGCTTCTTCATGACCTGTGCTTCCTGAAGAAAGGCCTCTGAAGACATCGTGTTGGGCTTTAAGGTCTTAATGGCTACCCGTGTCGTACCGTTCCACGTACCTGTCAGAAACCAGACGCCAATTAAAATCATTCAAAATACCACCTGCAACTGCTGCTGTGAGTCTAATATACCATCTGGATTTATAGATTTTAAGGATATGATTTAAGTTTTAAGAGAGTTGGAGAATTTTGGGATGTTTTATAAATCAAAATATGAAGGTGGGGCCGTTTCCTACCCAACCAGACTTCTGCAAAACATCCCTGTCCAAGTTTAACGTCCAAACGAAGGGACTCGCGAGGAATCTCCCAGGCATCCCTGCCCAGTCCCTGCGTCTGAGGTCTGGAAACTGGACACACGTCTGTTAGAGCGTGACACAGCCCATCGGAGTGCTCTGGGAAAAAAAAGGGAAGACGGGGAAATTCAGAAGGGCAGGATAAGTGCAACAGAACATGTAAAAGGTCAACCTCCAGCGCTGTCTGAACACTCACTGCGGTAGTGGAAGACTAGTTGCTGCAGGCTGCTGAACTGGGTGCGGGAGGTGATGTAGAAACCTCCGCAATCCAGCTTCCTGATCTTGTAATGTTTGACGTTGAGGCCTCTGACGTTATCGTAATCCAGCACTGACAGGCAGTACGCCCCTGCGGGCGAGACGAAAAAAACAGACGGATATTTTAGACCAGTAAAACCAGGCGGCTCCGAGTCACCGTGACAGCTGCTCCGTGGAGTTCCCCCAACAGCTGCGTGGCTGGAGCGCTTGTTATTTTCATCGACTTGTTTCAAAAAATTTTTTTTACATTTAAGGGTGGAAAAAAGAGAAGATTATAGCACAACTGAAGGATAAATGTGGGGTTTAGGTGACTTGAAATGCAAGTCTCATAGTGCAGTTATAGGTTATGATTGTTGGGGCTGCAAGGAATTGTGGGACAGCGTGATCTCCATTCATAAAAGACGGTCGCACGCTGAAGGAGATTAGAAAACCTCCTTTTTAAAGAACGTGAACAGCTCTTATCACGCTTCAACACGAATGCTTCTGGGTCACTTCACTCAGACATTTGACTGCATTCTAGATTTACTCAGCTGCTCCAACCGACTCCCCAGGGACTCTGATCCCAACAGAGACCATCATCAATCTAGAAAACCCCAAGGAAGGCCTTTTTGTGAAGCCCGTCACAATCTGCATAAATGCTGCAACATTTAGGCCGTCTCATTATGTTTTTGACCATGAAAGTCAAAGAAATTGTTCAAAAACCTCAAACAAAAAGCCCAAACGATCAATGTAGGTCAAAGATCTGATTAATGGTGCTGTTTCAGCAGCTCCTGCTCATCTCCGCCTCACTGTGAACCCGACGTTTGACAGAACGCACCCAGAGGCGATGGATCTCCCGCCAGAGCTCCTCCTCCCCTCCCCGATCCTTCCTCCTTTCTGTCGTTTCTTTGATTTGCCCCTTCACAATTCTACCATCCCTTCATGCTTTTCTGCCACTTTTTTTTTCCTTGTGTGTTTGAGTGCATGTGTGTGTGTGTGTGCAGACTTCTTGCCAGGGGGGAAATCCAGCACCCTCCAAGGCTGACCTAGTTCTGGGTGAGTGATTCACCCCCTATCCATTCTCTAGTCCAACCCACTCCTCTAAAAAAGACCCCTTCCTTAAAGAGTCCACCTACAAGAGACTCAGGCTGACTGCAGAAAAATGCTAAACTCTGCAATAAACTCAGAGGACAAAGCTTTAATGTGCCACAGGTCTGTGTGAACGCAAACAAATGGCTTAATTATAAGGCTGTGTCGATGTGTTTCCTTAAGATTTAAAAATAAAAATCACTGCAGAGTGAACTCCAGAAACATCACCCGTCTTTTTCCACACGTTTAACCTGCTGTTAGCTGCGATCTTTGAATAGATTCTCCAGGATTATCAGTACATTTCACAACATGCACCACCAGGAAAACTTAGCAAACGGCTGCTGCTGCTAAGTAACCATAATTTGCAATTATGCTTCAAAAGTAGATCCCAGCTGCAACCTATAATTCTTCTCATTATCAGTTAATCACCACATATAGGTTTTACTATGCTGTTTTTACACCTAAACCCTGGAGATGTTAAAAGAAAACCTGTGAACGATTTGAGCGGCACTTCTTTTTTTTCTCTCTCTCTCCACAGTTGCTGTTCACACATGCACTAAACAGCAGGAGTTTTTCTGCTGCAGATGCGCCGTCACAGTGCGAGATATCAGGAAAGGGCTGCACGAAGCGCGCGTCTGGAGAATCAAAGAGTCGAGGCGAGACGCAAGAAAAGATCACGCGGAAAGATGAATTTCATCTGCTTCTAAACTCTGCATGTTTGAGAAATAATACAATCATCAAAGTCTAAAACTGCTTTGATTTCACTGTTTTAGACAAAATGATGACAGAAAGCCTCATAAATAACATTATAATAACCAATTGAATCATTTATGACCTGAACATTTAGCCAATTCTAACATTAAAAAGTTGATTTGGTGCTGAAAACTTATTTTCTTTAAAAAAAAAAAGTCATCGCTGCAGGTTGAAATTGTATTTTTTTTTAGAGATTACAAAAACTAAAACACGTTATTTTTTTTAAAGTCATGATTTAATAACCCTGTATGAACAAAATCAAACTTTGAGGACTGATTCTAATAACTTAGAAGCCTCAGAAGGGGACACTATGTATTCTCTCACCTTTAGTGGTCTCACTCTCCCTCACCAGGAAGGTTCCTCGTCTGTTCCTCACATTCAGAAGAAGCCTCTCTGAATCGCGCCGAGTGAGCTTCCCAAGAAACCACCTGCAGAAAGTGGGCCACAGAGAGGAAGATCAGAGAGAAACTCCCGCTGAGCTGCTGAAAAAACCAGGAGGAGCTATACATGCAATAAATTTTAAAAAAACTGATTTTTAGCTGTAAACTGTGCATGTATTAGTTACACTCAAGCTCTGCTGCACAAAACCTTGAGATGTAGTGACACAAAGAAAAAAAACAACAGGTAGTTTACTCTTCTGCTTGGATGGAGTCGGACGGAGCCACGTAGTTGCTGGGGATGTAACCCGTCTCTCCTGTGTTTAGCGAGCGAGCGAGCCACCAGTCCCCTTCTCTGTGGAGACAAAACACGGGGCCAGAAAGTTACTCACAAGCACAAACTGGTTAAGTAAATGTAATCCTTTGTGATGGATTTCTATCATGAGACCATCTGTCCACGTTTTCCTCGTTTCTTCCCATTTTCTCCTAAAGTCAGAATGATTTTGGGCTTCAACACAACGAACAACTCCACATCCGCCTACTCTTAAAAGCTGCTACATAAAGCAGGCCTGTGTCCAGACAGACGCTTCGCCCTGAAAGAGTTGGGAAAGCAGATATGTAATGACCAGGCTGCATTCCATTTAGATGGAGTACTGCTCCTTAGCAGATTAACGACCACATAGCTGCAGAAGTGGAATGCAGCCCTCGTTAAAACACCTTTCAATTCAAAATGACCGTCGTTAAAAAAAAGGCGTTTTTTATTTTATTTAGTAAAACGTCTTTTTTTTTAAATCAACTCATGTGATTAATAGAAAATTATTTAAATATTTAGATTTTTTTCTTTCATTTTCCTTTCTCAGCTAAAGCATAGAAAACATTCAGACATCATGAGTAAACTTATCAAAGCATGCAGCTTATCATTTTATTGTGACAAATTACAGGTTAAACATGAACTCACATGTATTGTTAGTCATGTGAGTGTTTGTCACAGCAACTCACTGCCCACATTTAAAGGGAATTATTCAACTAAACTGTAGTATTAATCTGTAGATTCTGTTTGATGCATTTATGCCAAAAGAAGCCAGTTTTTGACGCAAGCAAGATTAGAAATGCATGTTTTTTTTATGTGCAAATTGTTTGTGTTGAATATTTGAAGATTTAAGCTGCGAATAATGGATATTTATTTAATTTATACATGAAATAATACAACAATTGTACATTTATTTGGGTTTTAAGCAGTTTTTCTATATTTTCCTTAAAGATGAAAGCACCCAACTCAAAAGGAAAAAAAAAAAGCTAATATTGACATTAAAAAATAATAAGAAGCAGGTCCTACACTGAAGACCATGCAATGATGTGGAAAAAAATAAACATCACCCTTAATTCTGGCTGTACGGCCTCATTTTACAAAAAAAAAAAAAAAAAGATTTGAACTATTTATTTTCTGTTTCACTATGAGCTCGGTCAGGTAAATCCATGCATCAGCAAAGGGACAGAACAAAAGGTTGCATGGGGTTTTATACGGCATTAAACGTTACTGACCTGAAGCTGTACTTTTTCCTAGGAGAAACCATGAAGCATGAGAAAGGAAGAGAAAGGGAGAGATAACAGACACAGCAGACACATCAAAACACGGCAAGGAGACGCAACAAGGCAGGCAGCGTGGCACAGACGGGCAGCAGACGGGCTGTAGGACTACGCAGTAGGGCCGCACACAGTCGGTCAAATTAAAAAACAATCATCTACCTTCAATAAATGCACAAATGATCATTATATGTTCTTAGAAATTCACTAAAAATGCACTTGATTTCCCATATGGTGTTTTTTTTTTTTTTTTCTCAGCCCTACTAGGTAGTGCCAGGCAATAAAACAGCAGACCAGACTTATGGCAGGAAGTTATGGAAAGATGAATTCAAACACCTGCGTGGGATTTGAATTTTACAATTACTTTAAATAAGAATCTCTCTTTTAAACACATAATATCAAAACTAGAATCTTCATATCTGACCTAAATAACACAAAACCAGACAGATCTCCATATCTGCAGCTAAACACGTTTTTCTGTGTTGATAAAAACTTTCCTCCTCTATGTAATGCACTTTAGGGCTTTAGAGAGGATATTATATGGAAAAACTGGACTTTTTATGTACTTAATGTCAAATCCAACACTAAAAACACAAATCTAACATTTTTATTAGCCTCTAAGGTTCAAAATATATTACTTAGTGAGCAGTTTAGATTCAGAGGAAAAGGTATTTTTCCATTTCAGAGAAGAAGAAATTCAGCCCTAATTTAAAAACATTTCCTTCCAATTTCTACTTAAAATCATGCTGTACTCATTCTATTGCAGATATTTCAAATGTTTTTTTTTTTTTATTTTGCTTTAAAGCCAGTATCTCACTGGGCTAAGACTGCTGGTGGGATGGAGACACAAAACTGCAAGAAAATATTCACATTTGCATGGGCGTAGATCTGGCATGGACAGAGGTGACGTGTCCCCACCAATAATTCGATCCAAGGGTGCAGAAACAGCGCTGCATCCCCAGCAACAATACGTGCAGCCCAGCGGACCAGGCGCTGCGCTGCTGTGCGTGAAGGCCACGCAGACGGACCTGTGTCCAGAGTAAAGCCTGTTGCAACTAGTCGGAGGAATCAAAATACATCCGTAAAATAACGCGGTGTTCTAACCCGCAAAAAAATGGATCTTTTACGTGCAAACGCGTTGTGAATCACAACGCGCGGTGATGTAGATGTGCGTGATCATGTTTAAACGCGCTGTGGTGTAAATAACGTGTGGTGGCATTTTTTTTGTATATTTTATCATCAGAAGGCTGTTTAATTAAGTCTCAGCCACGACTTTTAAAGGCATTTTATCCCATCAGAGCCCTGCAAGAGCAGACACCAGCAGAAGATCCCTGACTTTTCCCTCAATGACAGAAAACACTAAACTCGAGGATTTAAACTTAATGGGGGACCCAAGGCTGTTACCCACAGAGGAGGTCTGGTTCTGGGACTTTGTTCTGGTCAAAACCCCTCTAAAGTGCTCCTAGAACCAGCTACCAGGACCCAGAACCAGGACTGAGGGGATCCGAGGCTGTTACCCACGTGAGGAGGTCTGGTTCTAGGTTCCTATCCTGTTCAAAACCCCTCTAAAATGCTCCTGGAACCCACTATGGACCCAGACCACGACCTGAGGCTGTTAAGGAAGCCCAGTTCTTGGCCTCAGTTATGCAAAATACCCCTTAACAATGCTCCTGAATGCCAAAACCAGGACCAGGACGGGGGCTGTTACCTGGGGAGGAGGTCTGGACCCAGAACCAGGACCAAGGGGACCTAGGGCTGTTGGAGGAGGTCTGGTTCTGGGTTAAACTGACAGGAGCAGGTTGATGTGCGCCGAGCCAAATCTGCACTTTAAATTTACTGTCAGCGCGCGCTCAAACCCCCCCACAAAAGAAAAAAAAAAAAAAACCCGGCGCGCGTCTCGTCCTGGTCCCCAGTCCCACCAATGTCAAGAGCAAATCTACGCCGTTGCACATTTCCATTTAAAATGACACTGAATTGGTAATTAGAACACCTTTGCAGCAAGTTTGATCTATGATGGGGTCACATGGAGCAAATGATGTAATTACAAACAAATTGTGACAGTCGACTCACAAAATGCCTCAATTAAGTCTCACTTTGTTCACAATAAATCCTCATTTTATTTGCTATTTGGTCACCAGCGCCTCCTAAAGTTGTCTCACCTTTCTCTCACTCTGAACCTAAACTGGTTCTAGATGCCTGTGATTACTAATGAGCTTCACACGAGAGCTGCTGCTACCCTGACAAGGAAATGAAGAACCCTTGACATTTTCTA
Source organism: Callopanchax toddi (assembly GCA_006937965.1). Classification (NCBI taxonomy): domain Eukaryota; kingdom Metazoa; phylum Chordata; class Actinopteri; order Cyprinodontiformes; family Nothobranchiidae; genus Callopanchax; species Callopanchax toddi. The sequence goes on along the minus strand of SSNR01000002.1, from coordinate 4,725,058 downwards.
CACTTTGTTTCCAACAGCCCAGTGAGATGATGGCTTTAGATTAACTACTACTTTTCATCAGAAGGGAAAAGTGTCACCTAACATCAGAGAAAATGTCTGCCAAGTGTTTTAAATCTTCACTAGAATATTCAACTGATCTCTGCCATTCCATTTTAATTCATGCATACAGCTATTTACCAGAAAATCTATGAAAAGAGAGAGGAGAGGGGTTGAGTCAACTGTCTGAAATCAGCTAAAAAAAAAAGAAAACCCAAACAAAACAATTGTTTTTTCTAAAGCAAAACTGTAATTTCTTTAGACTTTCATCGGTCATTTAGATTATTTTGGGTAATCTTTTAAAGGAGAGGAGTGATGTCTGCTGATTCTTACGTGTTGTTTATGATCTGCAGCCGGTCACCTTTGGAAAACGTCAGATCGGTCGTCGTTCGCGCCTCGTAGTCATACAACGCCACAAAAGTAGTGACGCCTTCTGTAAGAAACCACACACAGACATTCATCAGGCTCTAACTGTAATTAAGAAATGCAAGGCTGCTTCCTCCTGACTTCCATAACAAGCTACTGTCCTTGAATGGACCGTCCTATTCAGCTATACGCTTCATTTTATACAATTCACTGATTTAATAAAACATATTGATGTTTGAATGAGCTCTGACCAAACGTCCTTGAAAAACAAAGTCAATGATTTTCCAATTTCTGTGCAGATTTCTTTTTATTTAGCAAACTTGTGATCTAATTAAGGAACCTCCCCAGCCAATTATTGATTGGCTCATTAAATACATGACAGGAGGTGGCAGTTAGGAGATCTGCTCTCAGCGTGGAGCGACATCAACCCGGCCATCTGGCTGGTCTAGACATCAGTCGAACGTGGACGCTGCAGCACATCGGGCGCACACCGTCTTCATGAATTAGGACTTAATCAAACTGAGGTAAAGCTTTTATTATTATCCAGTAGCTCATAGATCCACCTTTAGCACCAATAACTCAGAGTAACTGTCCTTAATGACACATCATTAAAGGAGAGTGCCGGTCCACACGCTGTGACCTCAGTCAGCTGAGGCTCTCTTTACGTCCCAACACAGCATCTCAATCAGACCCAGGTCTGGACTTTGACCCACTGCTATCCCTTGATCCTTCACTTCAACAGACGCTCTGTTGTAAAGCGTTCTGTGTTTGGCATCGTTGTCCTGATGGATAACTCAATTAAGAACACTTTATTGTCATTGCAGTTACCCGCAATGAAATTATTTCCAGCTTAATATGAAGAATATTACCCGAATAAAATCAAACAATAAAAATGCTTTATTTAGAAAGTCATTCCAGTTTTGCATATTGCACTCAGTCCATATGTTAGGATGTGTCTGTAAAGGGGGTATAGATACTTGGCAGGGACGAACAATGAATACCAGGAGGAGGTATTATATCAGCGCTGAAAGTCCTCGACTTCTGCTGCTGCTGGTCAGCATGTCCAGGGGAGGAAATATGACTTAGGTCTAAAATGTTGGGGTGTACAAGAGTTCATACCTGACATAATGGCTTTAGGACGTCTAGATCCCATGACTGCAAAATACGTCCAATTCATCACCCGTTCATCACCGTGCCGACAGCTGATTTGAGGCGTTTGTGCTGAGATGCTTTATTTTTAACATTTTCACTTTGATCTTTTCATTTTTCTCCAAAGGACGAGGTTTGCATAATGATGTGGTTTATTCTGATGCAGCTTTGTAACTTTACAGACCTAAGCTGTGCTGCCATGTTCTTTTTAAAGATAAGGAGCTTTCTCCTGGCAGCCCATCCAAACACGCTGCACTTGTTTAGTCTAACAGTCACAGTTATCTTATGAACTTTATCGAGGCTGAATGAACCCCATAGTGGAGAATCAAGCAGGCGGACGGATGAACTAGTTGTAGTTTATGAATGGATTTGTCGGGTAAACCAAAAAGAAAGACATACAAAAATCAGGAAAAGATGAAGAATTATAATATTGCTAAATTTAAATTTATTTTGAAGAACCACGATGTGATTACATGCAGGCGATTCAAACGAGAGGTAGGTAGGATGGAGGAAGAGGGTTTGGTGGACAGGTAGAGCAGGGTGTCATCTGCATAACAATAGAATTGAATGTCACATTTGTGGAATATGCTGTTAAAATGGGAGGTGACAGACAATGAACAATAGAGGTCCAGGCACAGGGACTTGAGGAACTCCAGAACAGAGGAGGGATGGTTGAAAAGTGAATGATTTAAGTAGAATAATTTAAGTATGGCCAGAAAGACTTGAATTAAACAGTCCTGGGTTTTATCAGACTCATTTAAGCTTAGAGCTTTGTTCATTTGACACCTGCCTCGTTTGTCTCGTTTACCTGAGAGCAGTCCTCTATAGGGCGATACGACACTTCCTGTGTGGTCCACCCCTCCAAACAGAGACAGTTCTGGGGTATTTGTTGGGGCGAGCTGGCGTTGCCCTTGTTGTCCCCGCCTGCCCGTCCCCACAGCAGGGCTTCGATTGGGGGTTTGGGTCTGTTGAGTGGAGTCCAGGTGGTGGAAGCGCCCGCTGTCTGAGCCCGTACCTATAGTACCATCCAGGCTCATAGAGCGCTGGCCCGGCTCCTTGGGCTTGCTTTTGCCCGCCCCCATGTGCAGACCTGGGACAAAAAGCATACAGTAAAAAAATATTACCATCCTCATACACAGTAACCACTACAAAAATTTATTTTAACGCAAATAAAACTAATAAAGTTTCAGAGCTGCATAAATTGACAGTGAGACACACAAAACACAAGATACAGAACTCAAGGTTATCCCTAACTGGTCTGAATCAATAAGCATCAACAAGGTAAACAAAAAGGAGCCGCAGATTAAACTGACACAAAGCATTAACGCTGGTGTGCCGACAAGGGCACAAAGGTGTCAAACGCATCCGTTACATCCCCATAAACGCAACAAGTCAAGAGTGTGCTGTCAGCAGGAGTACACACACACACACACACACACACAAGTGCACCCACAGAAAGTTGGAGTGCCTCGTTCACACAGCGGGTCTGTTCCTCCCCTCCAGGCAGCCTCTGTGGAGTGACTCACTGTGAGACCAGCTATTTCAGGCCAGCTGAAACAAGACAGTCACACACACATGAAACAGTCTTGTTCCTTTGTGAATTGAAGCACTCTCAGTTCCAGACAGTGCATGTGTGTAGGTGTGTGTGTGTGTGTGTGTGTGTGTGTGTGTCCATGGGCATTAGCAGCTGTTCCCTGGCTTTTTGGGAAACAAGGCTCAACTGCACACTAACACCCAAGTACAGTTGTGTTTCACATCCTTTTTCCCAACACATGCATACGGCCTTGTGAGTGTTTCCAACGCGCGGCGTCTGACAGACAGACAGGACAGAGGAGGTTATTAACAGACATGGAGGAAGGAACTGGCTGCGGCTTTAAAAAGAACGCGTAGGTGGTTGTTATGTACTGCACGGACAGCTGAGGCTTAGTGGGTGTTTAAAGTGTGATGTGTGAGCATAACATAATTACACAGGTATGGGAATTCTCAGAGACATGGCAGGATCCCACTGTGAAGACATGTGGGCGACTCGGCTTCTGAGAGTGTGTGAATGTGCGCAAATGTCAATGATTTTCGTAAGCTTCGATTCATCTTCAGCTAGAGAACAATTGGGTACGTTTTGGGTTTAATGCATCTAAATGGACAAGGTTACATAAACTGTGATCAGAAGGTCTGATTTTAAACTTAACACGAGGCACTAATGCCACACCTAGAATGTCAAACACACAGGTAGGACGCTCCTGCACGGCAGGACTTTATGCAAAAATCCTCTTGAGGTCATGTCAGGTTGCATGCGTGCACAGAGACAGATAACACCCCATACGGAGAGCTGAGAAAGTGGGAAAAAGACTGATTTGGACTGATTGCTATGTTGCTTAGTCCTGTGCACAGTCAGTAGTTGGTGCCTACCTAAAGATAGCTGACTTTAAAAGGTCCTGATGACAGAAAAACAGAAACAAAACAAGAACAAAAGAATATAGTAAATTACCTGCAGACAAAGCAAATATCCACATATCTATGGGTCAGAAGATACAGACATAACAGCCAACAATAACTCCCTCCGGGCAAGGAAAGGCTAGTAACCTCTGATGCAAAAAGTAAAAACAAATAGTTTTGAAATCACTTGAGAGCCGGTATGCAGACAAGTTCTGCAACCCAACACCTGCGTTCCTGTTTAGCAAACACCCTTTTAATTACTGGAGCATGACAAGCATTCTGAATGAAGACGGGATTATTCTAAGCAGAAATAGCTGAACCCTTTAAAGCCTTAATAATAAAAAATGATTTAAACATCTAGCTTTTTAAATGACATTTTTGGGCTATTATTAATAAAACACCTATATAATAATAATAGTTTTTTGAATTAAGTAATTTATATAACAATAAAGAAAAACCTGCACCTGCAGATCCTCCACCAGAGGGCAGAAGACTTGTTATATAACAGGTCTTTGATGAAAGTACTAATCCTGATACTCCATCTGGTTGCTTTAAGGCCAGAAGTGGTTTGATGCTAATCATCTATAAACTGTCCAGAACACAGCAGCTCGTCTTCTGACTGGTACAAAGAAACGAGAACACACTGCCTCCATCGTGACCTCTCATTAGCTTTCTGTTCATTTTCTGATAGTTTTTCCAATTTTACTGCTAGCTTTTAAGGTTTTAAACAAGCTGGTCCCATTATATTTGTCTAATCTCATTAGCATCTAAAGACCAGGAAGAACACTCCAGTCTACCAGCCAGTTTCTCCAGGATGAACCGAAATCCAAGCTAAGATCTAAAAGATGATCGGATTTTTTTCAGTGGCTGCTCCTAAGTAATGCAACAGTTTACCTTTAGATACAGTACATGCACAGCTCAGACTTTAGAGGCTTTTAAATCCTTGTTAAAGACTCATTTTTTAATATGCATTATTTCAGAATCGTTGCCAAATCAGTTGCTCACTGGCAAGGGATTTGTTTTGATGTTTGGTGCAGGAGACAATCGACTTGTTACAAGAAATATGAATACAAACGTATATAACCATCTGAACACATGTTACGAGACAATGTGCAAAAGTTAAGTAAATAAATAAGGTTTTATTTGCATCATTTTTGGGGATGAGGAGGTTTTTTTCCAGCTTCCTGTTCCTGTGCCATGTGGTTTTTGATCTGATGGATGTCAGTGTCCTCCCTGAGGCACTTGCACTCTCAGTGCACTCTTATGCACATTTAATAGTGCACAAGATTCTACCTAAATCTTATTTTGTTCGGCTCATCGTGCATGTGTTTTTTATTCATCTTGTTTTGACTGTGAAGCATTTTAGTCAACGTTTAAAATGTTCTACATTAATTAAGTTGACATTCACAAAGTCTAACTGAAACCTTTATTACTTCACGATTTGTTTTAGGTTTTGTATATGTAACCTGTAGCTTGCACCAACGTGCCATTCCTGTTCGCCTCATCTAAAAAGGGTTATCTGTCCTCCTGGCCTTCGCATCTTAAAGGGTCATGGTAAATTTTGAATAAATACTGGAAAATATCTCCTTTATGAACAATTAAGTTCAATAAAGACCTGAGAAAAGACAAAAATTGGGCGTTCTGATTGTCAAACTGGTGTAAGAGACTTCATTAATCATCATTTTAAAGCTGACAAGAGGTAAAGATCCTCAGCAGTCGATAGGATGAAGACACAGTGAACATAGGTTCAAACCTTCATACCTGGATGCTGCGTTCATCAGGGACGAATGTCTCAGAGCCAACATGTCTAAACAGACCTGCTTCTGTAGCACAGCCTCACGCCTTTTCCTAATATTGAGCTGAAGTGGCTTAATATCAATATGTGCTAACATGTAACCATCCTAATGCTTCATTGTGAAATGAGTAACAGATGATGATGACTTAGCAACAGAAAAAGTAAACAGAAACACTAACTGGTAAAGAAATAAATAAAATCCTACAAAACAGTAGTAAAGAGATGGAAAAACAAAGAAAACAGGATGAGGGGAGGTTTCTGTCTCTGGGTTTATTCATATATAAACAGGAGAACTGAGGAATGTGGGAGAACCAGACCGCATCTCACCGCTTCGACTGCCAGCGAATGTAACAAGAACAGGCACCTGAGCAGCAGGAGGGCAGGACGAGAGGAAGGAAGTGAGGACGGAGAGGGGAAAAAAGCATGGTGTGTGTGTGGCAACAAAAAGGTGGATACAAAACAAACTCCTGCAGCTTTGGTTGCCTTGATCCTTTTGTCTTGCATCAGGACAGCACACACCTCATATTCCTAATGCATCCATGCTTAAAAAAAAAAAAAAGCATCATAAAGTTACATTTCAGATCGATTTTCCTCCAATTAGTCGTTCTTGACATACTAAACCTCCAAAAACCAAGAGCACTTCTGTATTAGCTGTACATCCATCAATGCCCGGTGCCTTGCTCACCGTCTCTGTGCTGACGGAGTCTTATGAACTCTACGACCCACTTCTGTACATGAACGGAATACTGAGTGTGAAGAAGAGGAATAACGTGGAGAAAAGAGTAAAAACAAGAGCCCGGATCCCTGAAAGGAATGCAGGTTAAAGAAGCAGGCGAGTCCCGGCACATGTTGGACGCGGGAGGTGCCGACGTGCATTGAGCCAGTACTTCTCTCACTTGTACACGAGAAACAAACGGACTTTGTAGAGTTTCAGATATTAGATTCAGCAAACAGAAGGACTTAAAGGACAAATCTATGCAAAGTAAGTAACTGCAAATATCTCAACAAAAAACATCATCAATCTCCTCTTTAAATCCTTCATGACTTACTGTCAATACTCTGCTCCCTGACAATAAGGAGCTATTTAATGTGATCAAATACAAATTAAATAAATAACTGCTCAGGATCAGGCAGAAAGCTGTTTCAAAGTGTTGCAGGTAAAAGGTCTGTTATATGTAATTTGATGACATCATAGGACATAAATTACAGACCGACACATCACGAGAGCTAAAACTGCTGGCAACACAACCCAACTTAATGATCACATTCAGCTGTTTAGGACCTAAAACTAGAGAAATTCTTAACAAAAGTCAAAGAATAAACACAAAACAACATAAATGGGTAATTTCTAATCATAGTGAAAAACACTGCTTTTGTGTTTTCCTTCCACCATCGCCAAACAACACTAACAAACATTTTTCCTAGTGAATAAATTCACAATCACTACACGCTAATTCATGCTACCAATAAAAGATCTTCCAAAAATGAAACTAAAAAAGTTTTTCAAAAATTGAAAGAAAAAATAAACTTTAGTTCTCTGAGATAAATCATAATTGCATTCTTATTCTTGACGCTGCAATGGCAACACTGGGTGTCATAACCCGTATTTTCTTCAGCCCTCTCTTTGTATTCTGTCACCACATCACTGTGTTGTTGTGTTTTGGCCTCCATCCTCTAAACCAGGTGTGGAGCACACAGTCCATCAGGCGGACATGCAAATGCACGTCACTTGGAAAAAAACACTCTGATTTATTGCAATCCAGTTGGTTCTTAGCCATATTGATATTGCACATACTGATACAGCAATAACAATACATTTACAATATATTGTGTTGCCCTACATATGAAAAAAACAAGGATATACATTATATTTGAATAAAAACACACAGATATTTTGCAGGTCTTATCCACCCCAATTCTTCATGCGTAGACGAGTACACCAGCTGCACATTTGGCCACGACAAACCTCACTGAGTCACAACAGACGGTACCAGTTGTCGCTGAGCTGCAGAGACCGAAGGAGCTCCAGCTAATGTTTCAGTTCAATGGGGAAATTACAGTGTGCCCTTGGGGAAGGAGGCGAGGAAGAGGAGGTGGGGAGGGGTCAGTGATGGTTCCCCAAGATCAAAACAAGAGGAAGTGCTCACATTAACATTGCTGTCTTGTCCTACTTTAAGATGCACAATGACATGAAATAATCTTGTCTACATACATCAGAGGAAGAACAAAACCATCAGCGGCCATCAGAACCACACATCTTCCTTCTAAATCTCTATATCATCAACCCAACAGGGTTGAAGCATGTAAACCTGGATGTGATAGCTCTCCCAGCTCATCTAGCAAAAACACACAGAAAAGACAAAAGAATTGGAGGAGGAAGAGGGGAGGACTCGGGCACTCAGCTGATAAAGAAAAAACACTTCCGTCCCTCTCTGAGTGAAGGCTCTGGGAGCCAGTGATAGGCCATGAGGAATGGCTGCTTCAGCATGATTAATTTTACGGGACGTGAAGGCCATTTCGTGTCAGTGATGTCACAAGTAGTTTACAAAGTCTTACAATAACTTCTAAATTTACAGTTTGTTTCTGATTTATTAGAGATTATAATACTAATTCTGACCTGGGGGACATTCTGACGTGCTGGATAATAACCAGATAAATCAATTTTTACATGAATGCATCCAATTTTCTCAGTTGGAAATCCTGTTTTACCTTCAAACAGGGCAAAAATGACTAAATATGATAGATTTTAGGGACCTGTAGTGAATGCTTCCAGTATCTGCTGGCCAAAACAGATGATGGATTAATAAATAATAGATACATTATAATGTAGCTGCAGACAATAGAGCCATTATAATTTCAAAGCTTTGAAACAGATCTATTTTGGATCTACTTTTTGTGACGTTTAAAAACACATTTCTTTGTCATTTTAACAGTTCATTTAGGAGCCTTGGCTTTCCTTATTTTAGATCAGTTTCTTAAGGTCGTCCAGTCCATGTGGTAGAATCAGATAAAAGTACCTCATTAACAGGAAATCTGAACCCTTTTCCCTCTGGAAATTAGCTGGAACTAAACAATAAAATAAAAAAAACTAAGTGTAGATTAGCCGCATAATTAAAATTCTATTTCCACGGGATTAAACACCAGTTGTCAGAAAAGCTGCTTTCAAAGAAACACGGGGTGGGGTGGCTGCTGCCTACGGGAGTAGCAGCTGTCAAAACGGAAGGAAGAAAATAAAAATAAAGAGATCATTAAAAGCATCTCCAGGCAGTGTTTAACTGTGATCCCTATCAGGTACGTGGTGCTGGATTTGTGAATGGGAAAAGGGATTTTTGTTTTGTTTTGTTTTAAAAGGGGGAGCAGGATTCCAGTGGTAGCTCCCATCCAGCGCATAGTGGCCTGATGAATCAAAACAGGTGCTGTTACAGCTCCATTTTGAATTTCGATGGCTTCTTGGCTTCCTTTTCGGCTCAAACTCGTTTAATGGGATCTCCTCCGAGCATCTGCCGTCGTGACGAAGCCACAATGGCGACATTTCCCCAAACGCTTCGTATTTGATGGTGTGTAGTAAAGTGGTGGAGGACCTAGCCCCGGCTCAGACTCCATATGTATCCTGTGAATGGCCTAAACAACAATGAGCGTCTGTGTGTGGGGGGTATCACGGCATATATGTGTGTGAAAATGGATTAACACCTAATTATTAGCTCGCTGTTGGCTCAAAAATAGTAAATAACATCCTCGCCAGGCGAAAAACAACGACAAATCACTACAGGGTGTAAAAGAAACCAAGCCTACCTTTGACGCGTCTTGTGATTCAGCCCAAAAATCAGAGACGCGCAGCGAGGAACCCTGTCAGATGCGTATGGCTGTCCTCATTAGAAAAATAATGGAAGCCGACGGGCAGTTGCTGTGGAAACCCCGGTCCAGAAACAAATCCCATTTAGCGAATATCGGGCGGAATCACAGGGCGAAGGAGGAGGTCATGACGGGGACTGCCTCCACTAGGAAGGAGCGCAGCAGCCGGTGTAGTGCGCTACGGCGGTGGGCCGTCCAGCTGCTGGAAGGAGCCAACAGCGCAGTCAAATCATGCGACCGAGCAGGAAGGGTGTAATGTGGGGAAGACACCGGAGAGAGGAGCGCTTCGCCCAGCGAACACGAAACGACAGGGTTTACGGTAAAGTAGCGCCGGGAGGATTTACGACAAAAGTGCGCAGCTCGATTCTGGAAGTGGAATCGTTTTCTGGAGGACACGAACGGATTCTGCACACCTACTTAATGACTGCGCGTTTTCCCCACGTGTAGCGCTTTATAACAGATGGTTTAATAATTGTATGACTTTATGACAAAAAATAGTTTTTTTTTGCTCAAATTGGTGGTGAACCGGAAGTTAATTGTTTAAACTTCAATAAGATGAGAAATAACAATAAGCTTGTGTTTTGCACACAGCTCTATAGAAATGTGCATATTTACACAAAATGAATTTACTGGTTACTTCATTTTATCCATAAATAGTTGAATACATTAAAAAAACGGGTACTCGTGCAAATTCACAGAATGTTGCCTTAAAATTTTCCTGTTGACATTACTTGGTTTGCACAGGTATGTTGTGGAAAACTAAATACTTAAAAAAGGTAGAAAATGTGAAAATCTTTAAAATAACTTTTTATTCAAGCAAGGAATGAGACAATACCACAGTCCCATCTTACATTTCTTTAATAAAGAAGTAAAAATGCATCAATACAGTATACACTTAATGTTAGAGGAAATCACTTGAAACACCTTAGTAAAATATAAATAAGAACTGACCAATTACCTATTCATTGACTATTATAAGAAATTGCAAAACTCTAATTTTACCCTTTTTTTTCTGAACACAAGTCACACAGAACTGACTCATTTAAATAAGTAAAACATTGTGATATACCAAGACAGTCAATGTAAATGACTTTTTATTAGTTGTAATCCACATGCATTTTAATCAATAGTATCTACAATATTTAATAATAAAATAAATGTAAAGAAACTCAGTCAAATGTCACTAACAGTCAGCGAACACCACATCTATTTGCTTTTTACATAAATGTGCTAAAAGCAAACATAACACAGCTGGAGGTCATACTGAAATGTGTCAATGTAGTGTTGTAATAGTTTATTTTAACCTGAACTTGTAGCTAAAATGTTTCAGATGACGAAACAAAAATCCACAAAGCTCGCTCTATCGCTTCTTTTTGCTCTCTTTCTTTGGTTTTTGTCGCATCTGAGGTGTGGGTCCTTTTGATTTTTTCACTGGTTCGACTGTTTTCCCATCTGTGGATTCTGTCTCCTCCTGTGGACCAAACACAAAAAACATCAAGGCTCTCAAACTAAACAGAAAACTATGAAGTGATTGAAATGTGGTACAAAATTAAGCAAATAACCATGATTACATGGGTTTGTTCAATTAAAGGTACATTTTGGTCATTCTGAAGAGGTGTTCTATAAGTTATTTTTCTACAGTAAGGACCATATCCACCTCAAGACTCAAGAAATTATCTGACATTTGTCAGGTTAGGAGATTGTTAAATTGTGACAAACTAGCAGCTAATTTTGGGGTATTTAAAACAACTCTGGCTTAAAAGTCACACAAATGTCTTAAAAAACTATTATTATGTTTGTAAACCTCTACAATTTTGCTGAGACCATTTGCTTAGCTTATGGTATTTATGTTGTTGCTGCAGAACGTACAGTAGTATTGTAATTCGGACACTGTTCATTTGAAACTGAATAAATCCTTCTGTATTTCCCTTTAAGCTAAATTACACTGCATTTTCCAAAGAACTATTTCAAGTATAATCATGAAACACATTTATAGTGTGCATAGGGAGTCACTTGTTTGTAGTAAATACTAGATAGGTTCAATTTTCCTTGTTTGAATTTAATTTTACCAAACAAAAGAATTTCCTAAATGTATGCCAAACAAAAATGAACTCTGCCACAATTTATTTGGTCAGCACAATTGCTGAGTGCAGGATCGTCATTGTTACAGCAGGCAAGCAGTTGTAAGAAAATAATTAAATAGCAAGAAGTGCAGAGAGTAATCTGGAAATCTAGAAACATGGAAACAGATTACAGAGGGTTTTATTTGTTTTGCATAAATTTATAAATGTGTCAATATTTATTTTAGGTATTTTGATGTAAGATGAAGTCACAATTTAGTTTATTAGGAATTTAACTCTTATCTTCAAACAACTTGTCAAAGAATGTTGATCATTTCAGAATTTGTTGAACAACAGAAGAAGGTTGTAGCAGTTGATTAGAATGCCTCCTGGGTGTCATTCTTTTGGCTGTTGTCCAGATAGATAGAACAGACAAATATATGAGATGCACTGAAAGAATGACAATTTAGCATCAATCAAGTTCACTGCATACAAATGCCAGATATTTTGTCCGTCAGATATTTTGATAATAAAGTGAATAATATGGATGTGAGGTTGATTCACAGCACTGAAATTTGCTTTGTATTTCCAGATTCCTTTCGATAAATCAATCGATTGCTTTGACAGTTTAAACTGATAGTACATGTCTTTAGCAGAGAAAACAAGAGGAAACTCTACAAGCAATGATCAGAAATATTAGTTAAATCAACTCAATTTATTCATTTGAGCAGCTCAGTTTTCAAATACATGTTTGATTTGCCGAATAGCAAAACATATTTGTCATGTCCTGTTTTAACAAAGTATTTACAAATAAAGGGAAAGAAAACACATAAAGCCCCTGGCTGTCTTTTTATGCTTAGTTTCCTAAATGAGTGATATGCCTCAAGGAAAGATGGCAACAAATGTTTTTTCCTTTTTGTTTCCAACTTTAAGTAACTTTTCATTTTTAAAACACGTTGATAATGTATTGCATATCACAAGTTTATATCTAAAACACTTTGTTTACAAAATTTCCTGAATAAATGTAATTTAAATGTTGCAAAGATGGATGTCTGTCCTTCCCATAATTTCTTAAATGTTTCCAAGGCTTTACGAATGGTAACAGAAAAGATTTGGACTGTTCCTGAGTATATCTGTTCCTCTCGTCACTGTGGTATCCACCCACCTGCTCATGACTCTTGGATGTGGGGAAGATGATTGCCAGGATGCAGATAAGCTGGAAGATGGCACCAAGAAACAACCCATAGCGCAGAATGCTTTCCAGTAAGGTCGGCTCAGGGACTTCTGGAGGGGACAAGTCCAGTTCTGCGGACATGATGCTGCTTCGTTTGGACTGCTTTCCTTCACTGAACCTTCTGTGCCAACATCAGAAGTACAATCGGCACACATAAACAAAAATAATATTGTGTTATTGATATGATACAGCGATGTTAGTGACAAAAATTACTCTAGGCTAGGGCGTGTTTTTAGCTTCGTAGGCTCTTCACTTAGCTAGTACCCGAATCAAAATACAGATAAACAGAGTGACTTGGAAAATAACGACCTTTTTATTCCTAAATAATAACGCTGATTAAAACAATACACGTATACTGTAAATGTATGGTCACTAAAGCTAAACGTTAACGACACAGCTAATCAACGTGTAGCCAAATGGCAGCTGGTCTGCAGCCCGAAAAGCTCTCAAATATCTTTCAGCTCTAATTTATGAATACATCCTCACCAGTAGCTGCGAATGAGTTCAGTCGTTTTATAGTTAAAAACTGTTGTTCAAAGTTAGACGGAGACACAAAGGCGTAAGAGGAGGAAAAAAGTAAAGGAAGTAACGCCATAATCCAGTGACCTACTTCCGGTCCAGTACGCATTGGTAGGAAAATGGCTCCCCCTAGCGCTCATTTTGAAACTTCAACATTTTTTATTATTGTTTACAAAACTGGACTGAATTGGTTTTTTTTTTTTAAATATGCTAGTTTAACTTAAAGAAATATATTTAAATTTAGCTGCATCAAACTGCAAATTTTTTAGACTTAAGGAAAAGCAATAAAATATATGTTCTGCTCTTGAGAGGTTTGCAGTTTGAAAATGCTTTTCTTTTGTGCTTCAATTATAGACGATTATCTTTCAAACCTACAGTAGATGTTCACATACATGCTGTAGGTGGTGCAAAAAGAAATACCAGCACTCAACACAGGTTTTTATAAACAAATTTATTTGACATAAAATATTTTTGAAATGTTTAAAAGAGTAATTGTACATTTCTATAAACAGAACAGTCAAAATTGTTAAGCACATTAAAGACACGGAATATAAAATATGACATAACTATTTTTGCATATTAAAACGCTGCACTGTAAAGCCATCCAAACTTTGACCCAGTTTTGGTATAAAAAGATACATTAGAGGTTAGCTTTGACTGTGTGAAACACCATCCTTCCATCCGTTGAACAGTAACATGATACTTCTTTGAAATTAAGTCAGTACAATTCTACATTGATTCAGCTTCTATGGTTTGCCTTAAATGTCTCATTCACCTATACTCCACTTACAAATTATACACAATGTATAAACTTCAAAAGTGTTGGTTGTCAGAGCTGCAGACGTGCTGCAGGATCAGTCTCCGTTGTGGCCTTTCATGTCTCTTCTTATGATGTCATTCACTGGAAAACAGAAATGAACACATAACATCACATCACTCAATAAAGCAAAGATAAATGCATGTTTTTTAAGTTAAAAAAAAATTATATACAGAAAACTTACATTATATAAAAGATACATTCAAAGACAGTAACTATCTTGTCTTTAATAACATTAATTCTTAGGTTTGATTGGTTAGATGAGATGATTTACTTAAAACTACCAGTAGGGGTCTTCAAAGTCTGAGAATGTTTGGTTTGTATTTAAAGTTTGAAAGTATAAAAACAGACAGGAAATGACTGGGGAAAGTGATATCAAACAAAAGTCCGTCACCACACTTGAACCAGGGGTGTCGAGGTTTGTGGTCTTTGTGACCTCAGCGATCAGGATCTCCCCCCACTTAAAAATAATCTGACTTGAAACAGAAAGGACTCCAGTGATGACTGGCAGTTACTGCACCAAGGGTGATGTGTTAATGTCCACAGAGAAAACCTGATTGTGAAAGTCCAGTACAATTTACTTTGCTCGTTTATGATGCTCATGAATAGTTTCTATTACCTGACTATTCGCCAGCTTTTTATGAGACCAGAACAAAGAACTTTTATCAAACTACAGGTGTATCAGCATATATTTGCCTGCGTGGTTTACTTCCTGTTTCTCTCCACCGCTGCAGAGTTGTAAACAGAAACTTTCTCCTACAGCAAAAAAAAAAAAAAAGATTCTCACTTTATGATGTTGCTGCTTTTTCTCATCAGAAATATGTGGGCAAACTGTAATCAATTAACTTTAATGATCACTGGTTGTACTCGGAAAGTGTGTGTGTGTGTGTGTGTGTGTGAGAAAGAGTGAGAGTGAGACCGAAACAGATAGGAAAGTGGATACAAAGGCCCGACAGAAAACCACAAGGCAGGATTTGCAAGTGTACTGTTGCAGTGTTCGTGTGTGCATTGCACTGGACCACAAACACCCATCCCCCAGGCTTCAGGCTGTTCAGCTGCAGTTTATGATTTTAACTGTACACTTCAACCTTTTTTTGTCCTTAATAAAATATTAGCAATCTACTCAATACCATATCTAAGGCTAATTAAATTTTTTCTGATGTTAAGACTCATTGTATTATGACTCGATTTAAGATAAAAACATAAAATCTCTTTTTACCAAGAAACTTTCAAATTTATGTTTTTTTATTAGCAGCAATATAAGGTAAAATGCTAACCAGAATCTAATAGCTATAAAACAAATTATTTAATGTCTCATTAAGTTGTTAAAAAATATAAATATAGGGTCAAGCAGGTTCTTAAATTTGATAATCCTGCATTTTGGCTAGATGGAAACAGCTGTCATCAGGGAGGTTGGGTCAACACAGTTATGGAGTGATCAGGGTCACATTTGTTTTGGAAAATATGTGTTTACAAAGTTATTGGAGCATTTTGTGATGTAACTCAAAGTGTTGGCTTTTACATTCATTTATACAGAATACGAAGAAAACAAACAAAAACAAGAGCGAGAACACTCAGTGAAAGGGAGCAGCATTGGGAAAAACACTATTAATAGTTCAACATCGCCTTATTCAAACACAAACTGATGGTCACTTTTCATCTGAGCTACAACAGCCCTAAACCATAAGCTCAGTTTAGTGGGTTATAAAAAACACCAAACTATTCTCATTTTGTTCTTCTAACTTTCTCATAGTTTGATATCTCTCCATCTAGTACAGAACCCCTATAATACTCACCATCCTCCAGGTATGCATAGCTCAGGTTCTCTTGCTTGATGGTTATCCCGTCCGGTGCCCGATCACCGTGGTTTCCTTTAGCTGATCCGATGTGGGTAGAAGGTTGCCCGCTTGGTTCCACCCGGCTTCCCGTCTTCATGTGAATGTATCTTGAAGGGGGTGACCTTCCCAGAGGTATTGATGTCTGCACAAAAGCCTGATGTCTTGACATCAAACATGCCTCAAAACAATCACCGACCTGTGGACCTTCACTCAGTTTGGCCATGGTGGTTCTGGCACTCGCACACTGGTTGGAAATGGGGGCAGAATGAGACAGATAGGTGGCGCTGGAGTTGCTGTAACGCTGGTTCGCAGTGTGGTACATCACAGGGCTGCCGAGCAGAGCTCCAGGTCGGGGCTGGTAATAGGTTGGGTCATCAAAAGAATCAGGGGTCAATATGTGGCCTCGGGGGTCTACAGTGGTTAGATGGTACAGCGCTGGTGAAACACTCAAAGCTTGAGGGTTGATCTCCTGCTCCAGGTGATGGTAAAGGGACTTCATAGACATTCCAGACAGGGTCTCTGAGCAGCTGTACGAATTCAGCTGATACTCATCTACAGGCTCCGCTTTAATGGCTAAAGAAATACAGATTTAGAAACGTTAGAAAGACTGAAAACAACAGAGTGCTATCATTAACGCACTGATCAATACATGGCAAAGACTACAGCTATAATAACACAATAACCACACTGGGCTTTGCACACAACATCTCTAGGGTGAAAGCTAAAACCAGTGTTATGTTGACAAAAATCTCTAGTTTTTAAAAACAGCTACCTGATAAACTGATGTTTATATGCTTTAGACACGTTATAACAACTTTTTTAATTATTGACTCAATGTCATACTGGCATTCTATATTGTCATATTAATGATAATAATAGCAATGGGTTAGATTTATATCGAGATCCATTATTCATGCACACAGGATGAAGCTGGGATCCATCAAACCCTCCAACTGCTGGACGACCTGCTCCTAAATTGTTAGCCTAAAAATAGCAATTCATGACCCATGATTTCCGTAAAATGCTCACATTTCTATCCTTACATTCTTATAAACCCTATGATGATTCAGCCACTTTAAAGGAAGTACTTTGTTATTTGAATTCACCTAGCTGATCTTAAACTAGATGCAGAGTCAGAGTGAAGGTGATCTGGATGCGAGTATTACACGTGGATGTTGAGAGTAATACTGAAAACACTAGTTGAATTTCCCCTAATGAAATAAACACAGGATACACGTTCTCAAAATGAAACTTGTGCGCTGACTGGTGCCTACTGCTAACAGCCGTTCACTGATTAGAGTGAGGATGGGTTTATCACAGCAGCGTAAAGCATGAAGCTTCTAGATGGAAACTAACAGATTTAATCTAGTGTCGCAATTTCCTGTATTCTCCTTGATTTGATATTAAAGCTTGAGTTCATACACAAATCCCTTTAAAAATAATAACAATTTTGTAATAATTTGAGATTTTGTTTAACGCTGGAAACGTGATAGCAACATTCCTGATGCAAAAAATGTAATCCAAACGTTCAGCATCAGCATCTTCACACCAACGTCCCTTCCAGTTGGCTTCAGACAAGATTTTCAAATTTCTCAAACATTCAGATTAAAACTGCTTCCCCATTAATGTGAGATCCAGAATAACACACACACCTATCACAGGAGTGTAGACGAAGTGCTGAGGCTGGCTGCGTTTCTTCTTCCCGTTGACGACGTAGAAGTTGACTTTAGCCGGTTGGCAGATGGTTCGGTCTCGATAGGGAGGGACTTCAACAAACAGCATGTTCTAGCGACACAGAAATAGACAAATTAAGGTCCATTTTAAAAAGAGTGTTGATATTTAATGTTGTCAGACAGATAGATAAACTGATTTGACCTACAGCTTGGGTTTTGTCTCTGTCCACCGTGGCTTCAACCTCCCAGATTTGCTGACCATCTAAAAGCAGAACATATTAAGAACATAGAGAAAACAATTAATGTAATATTAAAAAAAAAATAAACCATGTGAATCAAATTCATTAGCTTTATTGACAAAAGTTCTACAAACAAATTAAATATACCCCCATGGATATCTATAGCTAGCTCTGAAAGAGGACAATGACTTCTTCATGTTAATAACCAACATGTCAGGACTTATTTGGTTAATCAAGTGTCTTGTGGTCAAAGGTGAAGTTTGTTTTTAGAGGTACATATCGGTGTTTCTGTATGAGTTAACCATAACTATTTGTTTATAATCCAAGCTAGGCTAGGCTAGTGGCAGCTAGCTGTAATAGCGCTAACATTTTCTCAAAGAAAAGGGGGTCTTTTTGGTCGGAGGTGGAGGGAGGAGGTGTATTTCTAAGCAATCACATGATATCAATCAGGTCATACTTTTTGAAGACATTTGTTCAAACAGTGGAAAACAGTTGCTTCTCTTTTATGTCTGTTTCAATGTTTCACTCCCACCTTAGTTTTCAACTGCGGCTTCTTTGTTTTAGCCTACGCACTCAAGTTTAAAAAAAGTATCTGCCTTAGGTTCATCTAACCACATCCTGTTGCACAAAACAATCTACACCAAGCAACAGAGAAGCTTTACCAACTGTAACCATCCTGAGCTCAAACTAGCTAACCCAACCCTTCTGTGTGGGCAGAAAGAGCCCCGACGAGGTGAGACATTTCCATCTACAAATAAATAAAAAGTTGTCACTTCCAGCAAAAATGTAATTGTTTAAACATTGTGGTTTGTTTGTCAAAATCGAATGTGTGGGCTGCAGGAAGATGTGCGTCACAAAGTCGATGTTTCCCAGGTGATATGCAAATAATCTAAAAATAAAGATACCCAGTATGTAGATGGGCACCCTCCAGCAAGATGCTGGAAGGCCACAGATGATTATTATTAGCCTATTTTAATCACAGCAACAATTTTGGAACTAAATTTAACCGCACAAAAATCACATGTTAACACAAAACACAACTTTGTATTAGCTACGTATGTTTTACATATAAAGTAGATCATTGTTTTGCTTTTGTAAAAATACAGAGCACCTATTTACATTTTGAACAGTTTAATAATTGCTTAACAAAAGTCAATTTGGGACCCAGAAGTGAAGTACAAGTTACAGATTGGTGTATAAATACATGTTAACTGGGTTAACTGTCCTTATTTTGGGGCCTATAGAGTTTTCTAGTCTTTTGGGGTCAATTTGACCCCCTTAGACAGCATGAGGGTTAAATAGAGCCTAACTTTAACATCATTTTTACTCTGCAAAAATTACAAAATAAACCCATCATGCAGTGGTCATGACTAAATAACTTAATAAAACGGACCAAAAAGGTTTTATAAGCATCAATTGTGAAAATAATGTAATAACAAAGTAACACTTCTTTTAAAATCTAAATCCTAATATATTTTCTGGCTCATTCTTAGGACTCCAAGGGAGATCAATACATTTAACATGAGTTTAAAAACAATATCTCACCTTGTGTCTTCTCTGAGAAGATCACCTTAGAGTCAGATGTGAAATTCTGTCCAGTTAGGACCATTTGCTGACCGCCATGTACGGAGCATCGGTCCAGATCCTGCCTCTCGACTGCAGGGAGCTCCTGAGCTGAGCGCTGAGCTGAGGAAACATAAAGATATGGCTAAGAAACAATCAGTCTAGTGGCAACATTTTTACGGAAGCTGGATTAATTTTTCTGTTTGTTTCTAGCAGAGGAAGAGCCTTAAATTAGGTAAATTCCACAAATGTGTTTGTGCTGTTTGTGTGTTTGTCTGCAAAATCATGCAAAAACTCCAAAGCCAAGTGGACATTAAGGGTCATAACATTATATAACAGCAAAATCCTGTAGGTGACACTGGACTGAAGCATGCGACGGCCTTGTGCAAACTATTAATTGTGAATTCAACACGTCTTACAGCATTCAATGGGATGAGAGGCGATCTGAAGAGACACGAGATGACCTTCAGGTTCAGGGATGTGGACGCGAAACACCAAACGTACACGGGTGTTTTTTCGCCCGATGTCCGTCTCACCGTTCCTCAGTTCAATGTCTGCATTTCTCAGCTTCAAGATCCCGACACAGTCGATCCTGTGCAATAAAACACAAAGATCCATTAAAAAACAGTCTGATTGGGGGAAAAAAAGGCTTCAAAACTGTTTCTAATTTCACTTTAACAACCACCATGAAGCTCAGTTTGTTTTTTTTACTTTTATTATCAAATTTTACATTTTTAAACTTGCATCCACAGTTTAATCAAAGTAAGTCTGAAAATTCTGTGGTTACTGCGGCCTATAAAACGATTTGCCCCTGAGAAATATTAAAATCCCCTTTGACCTGGTTTGGTCAATGACAAAGTTTATGTTTCTACACTATTACTCTCTTGCTACTGTTTTTTAACTGACTCATCAAACGTTTCTGCTGCTGCAAACACTCAGTCTGATAAGCGTTTCTTGGAAAAAACTCTCCAACACACAGGAAATGATGCGTTTCGTGTTTCCGTCAGCAGTAGCAGCAGCATTCTGGGAGCAAAAATAACTTTGTTGCCCTTATATGAAGCCACGACCCTTGGGCAGAACTTTGTCACACCTTTTAATACAGCAAAAAAAAACATTTTTTTTCAAGCAGCTCAGACAGCTGAAGTCACTGTATCTGTTCATCTGTCGCCCTATGAGATGGAAACAGCCGAGCTGCAGATTTGAGTAATAAGAATGAGGTCACATGGGGCCGACTTGGAGGGATGTTTTGGTGCCTCTTCAGACCGTTTCAGATTTGTGTGCGAGTGTTTTTCTGTGTGGGTCACTTACACCACCCTCATGTGATTCTTTGGCTCCAGGGGGATCTCCAACACTTTAGTCCCACTGGTCGTCCTCTCCATGCTGGGCGTGGTGACGGTCTTCCCGGTGATCCGGTGTACCTGGTAGAAGGCGTGAGGTTTCAGGACCCTCTCGTCTGCCGTCCCGATGAAGACCTGCAGCCCCACTGGATCGGTGCCTTGGTACCCACGGAGCTGATGAGCGCAACAAAACAATAAACTCCAAGACTGTTTCTGAGAAGCACTTTTCTAGACATATCAAATCTCTGTGGCGATGTTTTAGATTATTAAACCGGCAAAGCAAGAACTCAGATTTGCATAACCTATCTGTGTAGAGCTGCCAAGAAAACCAACAGTAAGGAACTGTTTTTGTAACATAACAGAACAGTCACTAAAGATGTCCATTTGTCAACATCTTTTTCATTTTTTCCCCCTCATACTATATTCATTTCAGCAGATGAGAACAATGTGTGGCTTTATGATCATCCCTGAGGGAGGAGCATTGTAATAGAGGCTCTTTCTTTATTTGCATGGCTGTCACATCAACATGACATTAACCAGGAAATACCACCCACATTTACAATCTCATGCTCCCCTTTTTGTTTTGTTTTTTACCCGTAGGAATATCTTATGTCCTATTTTCTTTTTGTCTTATATTTACACACAGTTCTACACACCTGGACCTCTGGATGTCCTCCGTTAGGCGTCTTCACTGCTCCCCGGCTGCCCTCGGTCTCATAGTGAGCTCTGTGGTGGGATCTGGGCTGCTGCTGGATCAGCAGCTCGTACTGGCCGCTCTGACTGGGCAATGCCCTCTCCAAGGAGGGGAGGGGAGCCATGGAGAGGCCACTGGAGAAGAGGTGGACATATAGATGGAATAAAATAAGATGCAATGAAAGAGGGATGCAACAACTGTTTTTTTTTTTTAATAAGAACATAAGTCAAACAAAGCACCTGAATGTGGATCTTCCAGCATGGTGACCTGGTTGAGTGGGAGGCCACACAGCTGGGACCATGTAAAAGGTCTCAGCTTTGACCTCCATTCCAGACCTGCCCATCCTCTCGTGCTCATTGGCCCAGTTATACTCTGCATATGCACAGTCTTGCCTCTGGGCCTGTGCAAGCGTGCCCCTGACCACTGCTGGGTGCACCGTTCTGGAGAGGTTGGAGTTCAGGCTGCTCAGCATCTCCTCCAGAGCTTGTGGTGAGGTCTGAGATAGGGGCTGAAACTCAGCTTGGGCCTGGTACTGGTGAAGGTAGTAGGGCTGCTGCTCATGAGGGGATGGGATGGGACTGGGACTCCGGGAACGCTGCTTGACAGGTGTGCCCCCCTGACAGGTGTGGGCCTGATCAAATAAGCGCTTTCCTTGCGGTGAGGTGGGACGGGAACGCTGGTGGGGAAGTGGCGAGGTGGAGCGTTGGTGATGAGGCTGGAGGAAGGTCTCGTCTGTGATGCTGTTGCGAGGAGAGGCTCCTGGAGAAGAGTGGGCGGAAGAAGTGCGGATGTTCTGCAGGCCTGGGCAGAGGTCCAAGGCGGGCAACGACGTGCCGTAGTTGCCTCCATTAGGTGGCGAGACACACGGTGAGGTCAGGGGGGAGCAGGATTCGGCCGGCCAGCCTGTAGAGGAGTTACTGCTAGTAGGGCTGACACAATCCCTGTAGGCTCCCAGAGCTTTGGAACCAGGGCTCAGCTCCAGAGTCTTAGAGCTGAAAGAATCACCTGAAGGAGTGATCTCAATCCTGGGGCTGGGAGCAGGTATGTTGCTTGCTCTTGATGTCAGCCCCAGGCAGTTCATCACAGCTCCTGACAGGTTTTCTGTGGGGAAATTTTGAGCAGATGTGTCCTGGTTTGACACGGGCTCTGCTGAGGTGGAGATGTAAGCAGCGTGATGGTCGACCACCAGCAGAGGAGGCTGGCTGTCATTCTGAAGGAGAGCGCCTGGGTCATCTGTCGGTCACCAAAGAAAGGATTCATTTAACCAAGAACTCCAGAATTTACAAACACTTTATTACAAACCTGATAGTTGGAAATTAATTCAAACAAATCTGCTTTTTTCCCCTAACAATAGCATAAAAAAGAGAAAATATTTATTTCACGTGTTTCCACATCTTACTGGTGTTGGAAATATTAAACAGACAGTTGGTCGGGGAAATGTAAAACAAATGAATCGTAAAAAAAAAAAAATATATATATATATATATATTATTAAATGAGCACTGAGATATTTCCTGATGAATCATTTTGCACAGCAAATATCAAACATCCCATCAGCAAAAACTTCTATAAAGCTGTGCATGTTTTCTATTTGAGTTAGTTGTTTAAATACAAATTAAAATAAAAACCCCAAAACACCCAAAAATGATCAATTACTTTACCGGAAGTAATAAATGAAGTAAACCTTTTTGTTAACGCACCTTTAACGCAGCCCACAGGGAAGTCTTCTCCGGCTGGATGATACAGAAACAGGTCAGAAAAGTCCAGCTCCTGCTGGCTGATGTCCTGCCCCAGCCCCTCGGTGAGCCCCAGACCTCCAGAAGTCATCTCCAGCTAAGAACCCGTCGACTTTCTCCCTTCAACACTTTCTTCTGACAACTTTAAAACACGCGCACTTATCAAGTCGCGCGCACAGGCCGGGAAAATGAAAGAATCAGGTGAATAAAACCCGCCTAAAGTGTGAGCGGCTGCCCAGATAAGTCATCTAAAAGAGAAAGAGCGAGCGCTTCCTGTCAGCGACGATGGTGCAGACAGGTGGACCTGTCTGCGCGCGCGCGCGCTGTGTGTTGGTCTGCGCGTGTGCACGCGCTTCCTGTGTGTGTGTTCAGTTCAGCGAGCTGATTGTTTAAGGAGACTTTAAATCATAAGTAGCATCGAATTTGACAGTTTTTAGGTAAAACTGTTTAACAGCAGAATTTCCTACTTGGTTGGTTAAAGCTGCTAAGAAAAATGTGTTAAAATAAAACATGTACTGAACTAAAAGTATTTTATGTAAAAACAGATATTTTTTTGTTAATAGCATTTGAGTTTGTTCATTCATTCGTCCATGTTTGTCCACAAACGCTAAACAAAAACTGAACCCCGACTAAAATGAAATGTATTGATTGTATCTTTTGTCCACTAGGTGGCAGTATTGTACAACTGTAATTATTATTTGAATTGAATTTGATTGAATAAATCAGATCACGCTCTTCAATAAATAATAATAATAATAATCAAAAACTGATTAAAAAAAACACATTCTAACTCATTTTGAATGCATTTACAATGTATACTTTGGGGGTATTTTAAAAGAATTTTATTGTCTGTCAAACTTAAATAAAAACATTTTTATATCATATTTTTTATATACCGTATATATATAAGAAAACATTTGAATTTTTACAACATTAATCTAAATACTTTCGTTAGCCCCTTCTTTGTTCTATTTCATTTCATTTCATTTTTATTTTGCACATGGCTGTGCACACATTTAATCCAAATGATACAAAGAAATATACAAAGGAATTCATGTTTATTGTCACTTCCATGATACACGTTCAGCAGAAGTGAGACACCGTTCTCCACATAATGTGTTAAAAATGAAATTCAGCTTCTTAAGAGTGTTCAGGTTCCTGAGGAGATAAATCTGGTTGATCTGGCCCAGATGTTCTGTAGCCTTATTCCAGAGGGAATAGATGATGTGATGGTGTGAGTCTGGGGTCCTGCAGGGTGTTTGTGTTCATTTTAACACAACAGTCTCTGTAGATGTATGTTGGGACTGGCAACTGAACAGCAACAAATGTGAGGCCATCCTCATTGGCACACCATTGCAACTTAACCCCCCCTGTGCAGTGTTGGGGAGTGAATACATGTATTCCGGAAAACATTTATTTAGAATACGTATTTAGAATAATGATGGATTCAGTTACAGTTACTATTTTAAAACATGGTATTCAGAATACAGTTACTTTCGTAATACCATTGGAATAATTGTGTTTTCCACTTTCCTCCAGAAAGATGAATAAATTAATTTCGGGCAGTGTGTCTTCATGTTGTGTAGGTTATCTATTCCATAATTCCCTAAACAACGTGCCTATGTTACCATAGCAACCCTACCAAAACACAAGGTAAACTTCTGACTAGCCGGCATAGCAAGGTAGCAACCTAGTAGCCTCGTATGGATTCAGACCAAAAGGTGGAGTGGTTGGAGTCACAACTACAGCCGATTAAACCTACAAGCAGTGGAGGAATAAATGCATTCACGTCCTGGAAATTCAAGCTAACTTTCACTCTAAAAAAGGAGCGGGGTGAGCGAAATATGACGGTTCAGTGTACTGCTAGTTGCGTCCAAAGACTCAAGGTCTAATCTGAAGAAGCACCTTAAACTAAGTTAGTTTTATCTTTCTAGTTTTGCTTCCCAGTGCTTTATTTAACAGTGCCTGTATCGTGTTAGTTCTGTCATTTCTCACGTTTACAGTGTCGGTGTTGTATCTGAAATGACGTTAGCTTGATGATGTTGTTGTGGTTTCCCACAAATGTGGGATTCATGTTAAGAGCTTTCCATCTGGAGTGCAATGAAAATCAATGAACATCACTTTGCAATAGACTTAAATTGTGTTTTATAGGAGAAGTATTCTAAGTATTCCAAGTATTTAGAATACAGTACCAGGATTAAGCAGAGTAACGGAATACAGTACAAAATACATTTTAAAACAGGTATTCAGTATTCTGTAACTGAATACATTTACAAAGTATTCTCCCCAACACTGCCCCTGTGTTACTAGCATCCCTCTTTCAGACCAGAACATTGCCATCTCTTCCTCTGTGACAAATTTGAGTCAGATTTGACCCACAGTTATCATTTCAGCACCACATACAACAGCTGGGTAAGACTTCTTTCTTTCATCTGAGAAATATTACCAAACTTGGCCCATTCCTTTCCCTGACGGATGCTGAGAAGTTGGTACACGCCTTTGTCTACTCCAGGCTGGACTACTGCAAAGCGCTCCTGCTGGGATACCTGGAAGGAGTATTCAGAATCCAATGACACCCATCGTCTAATTCCCCCCAGAACAAAGCTGCACAAGAAGGGAGACAGAGCTTTCTAGGCAGCAGCTCCATGAATGTGGAACCTGCCAGATTATCTGATAACACCACAGGCTGAGGAGTCTTTTAAGAAATACCTTTTTATTCTCAGAAGTCTATGAATAGTTTTAAATCTCCCAATCTATTGGATTTACATGTGGTTTGAATGCATTTTATGTTTTGCATTCTTTCATTTTATGTTTTTAACTGGTCCATATTTCCTTGTAGCACTTAAGATTTGCTTGCAACTGTGAAGTGCTTTATAAACAGGGGTGCACACAACCATTCCGCAGGTCCTCAAGGACCAGATTTCATTCATGCATACCAGAACTGCCTGCCCGAACGCGCCTTTGCGGTCCCGATGGGGAACCCCTATGGAACTAGGATTGAGACTTTAATTTTGTACTTGTAACTCAAGTTTTGTACTTGTAACTTATGTTTTGTACTTGAAACTTTTCGTTTTCTGCTTGAAACTCATGTTGTACATTTTTAGTTTTGTATTTGTAACCTATGTTTTGTACTTGAAACTTTCAGTTTTGTACTTGTAACTTAGTTCTGGGACTTGCACACATTTAAAAAAATGTAAGTTTCAAATTACATGCAGGGTTTTACACGCATCACAAAGCTATGAGTTACACACAGAACACAGAACTTTTTTTTTTTTTTACCATATATGGCTTGCCCGGAAGAACCAATAATGTGAAGAGGGAGGCAGTGCTCTCAACCAAACTTGATTACATTCACTCTTTACCAGTAGGTGGCAGTGAAGGTGCTTCACAAGTATGCTGTCACTTGCAGTGTTGCCAACTCGGCGACTTTGTCGCTGTTCCTAACGACTTTCCGACCACCCTCAGCAACGTTTTTTCAAAAAAGTGCCTAGCGACAAACCTAGTGACATATCTGAAGAGTTTTAGCTGCTTTTGTAGAACTTTTCGGCGGTCCCTCTCTCCATTTCTCTCTCTCTCTCTGTGTTTAAGCCGTGCGTGATTGTCAGCTCCACGGTGTGCGCATACATGTGATAAAATGTCTGTTTGTAGACTGGTCAGGGTTCTACACTCCCCAAAGTGCTGTACACAACACACACAACACAACAGTCATTCACACACTGAATTTTACATGCATTTTACATCATTTCTAGTGATAAATTAATTTCAAAAATACATAAAGTGTGAAGAGCTGTTTGAGAGCCGGTTCTATTTTGAGAGCCGAACTGTAAGAACTGGTTCTCTTAAAAGAGCCGGAGTTCCCATCACTACCAACTGTCCTTCTAAACGTTAGGAATGTGTAAGGGGGTGGTGTGCAGGTGGACCCAAATGCTGAGGATATGGACGAGGAGGCAAAGGTAAAACTCAAAAAAGGATTTATTACAAAAATGGGATAAAAGATACAAACTGAGGGACTGAGCAAAGGCTGAACTAAGTAAACTAACTGGGAAGACTAAGGACTGCTACGACCAGACAAGACAAATGGGTGTGATGAACCAGCAAGAGGACAAGACACAGGAGGGTTTAAATAAGGGGAACAATCAAGGGAGAACGAGAGGCAGGTGTGGACAATGACAAGACAAGACACCTGAACACAGAGCACAGAGGAGAAACTAGAAACAGAACTACCAAAACACAGACTGACTAAAGTTGAACACAAAGACTGAACTAAGATTACTGGAATAAAATATAAAATACAAGAGGACTAAGAAACAAATACACAGAGACTGACTAAATAGAATTAAACACATGAGATGACTAAGATGTAAACACAAAAGGACTAAGACTAGACTAAACAGGAACCAAAGTACAGGGGCTGGAGGCCTGGGGCATGACAGAATGGGAATGATCTGCGCATGTAGGCTCTTTAACCCTAACATTACTCTGGAGAGATGATCTTATTATTTTATATATGTTCTTTAATTATTCAGATATTTCATAGGTAAAATGTTGACCTCTCTTATATGGTACTATATTATATTATCCATCCATTTATCCATTTTCTATACAGACATAAGTGAAGGGACATTAAGCTGTTATAAACATAGGTCGTCGTGGTTAGAAAACACAAACGCATGAGGTCCACCCGAGTGGACATTTTTGTAACTCCATGAAAAAAGGGTCCCTGAAAAAAAAAAATTCAATTGCATAATTTTTATTATGCCTAAAGAACAATAAAAACACTCAGGAAAAAAATATTGACTAAAGATCTCATAATTCATGCATTAAAGGGTTCAAAACAGTAGCGTAGCCAGAAATAGATTTTGGGCCGGGCCTAATAAAAAATGGGTGGGCCCAAAAATGTAATTGAAAATCAGTGTGTTTGTAAATGTCACTTTGGTTTAAGCAGATATGTGTCTATACAGTGATTCATCGTTTATTCTGGAGTTACGTTCTAAAAATAACCCGCAATTGCGGTGAAATCCGCCAAGTATCAGTTTTATATTTTTACAATAATTCCAGAAGTTTGAAGGCTGTAAAACCCCTCACTACACTTTATACACTTCTCTCAGACAGGCATGAACATTATCACACTGATCTTGTTTAAACACAACCTGACATCAGAACGGCTGAATCAATCACTTCATTGATGTTTCTGATGGCGTCTGACGGACAGCTGCTGGTTGAGGTAAAACAACACACAGCTGATGCTGACAGCTGCTCTGTGTTTATCACTAGAGGTCTCAATTTCAGCCCGATTAATCTGTGCTCTCTGATTAATGTCAGGCATCATACCAATACGTTCATTATTTCAGGTCGAACAGAGAGAGAGAGAGAGAGAGAGAGAGAGAGAGAGAGAGAGAGAGGAAAAAGAGGAGCGGAGAGCGCACCGTTTGGAGACATCATGCTGCTCCGTGGTTCACATTCTGCAGTCTGTCATCAGTTAAAAACATCTTTTCTACTTGTAAAAGTCTAGATTGTCATTCCCACCTTGCTGCAGAAAAGAAGCTCGTAAAGGGAAGGAGCATGAGGGCGCTAATCGTCAGCGCGCAAAAGGGAGTCAGGACGCACTGCGCTCCGCTCCATGGAGGAGATCGTCAGGACGCATCAACACTGCGCTGTAAAAAAAGATTAAAGCATGCAAAGTTGCACAAAACATTCCGCGAAAGTACAAGGCTGCAAAATGTGAACTGCAAAAGAGAGGAACCTGTCAGAAACCGACAGAAAGATCTTTGAACTAAACATCTAAATTCCAAAGCACATTAACCTGTAACACAGGACAGGTCCTCCACTCTTTGTTTTTTGAAACATTTTGAAATGAAGATTAGTTTTACCATTTCTTAAATGCTTTGGTTGACACTACAAGTCACAGCAGATACGCACAGCTGCGCTGTTACCGTAGCTCGTCTGGAGAGTTCCGAAATTATTCAAAATAGCCAATGAGAGCAAGACTTACAAATGATGTCATAGTTATGAAATCACCACAACACATTCATGCTGTTGATGTCAAATTTACTCTGTTCTATTTCATTTCATGATGACTTAAATGAGATCCCTCAAAAATAAAACAATTATATATCATTTTGTTGAAGAAGCCATTTGATTGGGTGGGCCCAGGTACACAGTGGGTGGGCCCAGGCCCGCCCAGGCCCACCCGTAGCCACGCCCCTGGTTCAAAAGCATTATTTACAGTGTAAGTTCCCCCAGATTCCTCTGTGAGGGTCTGGGCTCAGCCCCCAATGTTTCAAGGTACAGGAAATGCCCCTGGTGGTGGGTGTCCGGAACACCGGCTTGGCCCTTCGAGCAGCACCGCCATCAGAGGCTGCCGTCCGGCTCGGTCTCACGGTTAGCTCCGCTGGTTGGCGGTGGGTGTCCGAAAACACCGGCTTGGTGTTAATTGGTGATTAAAAATCAGATTTCTTTTTCCCAAAAAGCGCCTAGCGACATATCCGACGATCTTCAGCTGATTTTTGTAGAACTTTTCGGTCAATATTGCCGGCGGAATTGCAAGACTCAGCCTGCTGCTGCTCAGCAGCGGAGCGGAGCCAGGTCCTTCCTTCTTGACGTTAGGAATGGGAATGATGTGCGCATGTGCGAGGCTGTCCAATCCTAACACTAGCCCGGAGAGATGATCTCGCCCAATCAGAAACAAGTTGTTTTACAAGAAAAATAAATTGTAACTTATTTATTTAAGGAAAAATAAAAAGTAAATCCATATAGGTATATAACATCTTTATTTTAATAAGCCTCACACGAACGTTATTCTTCACGTTTGAAACTTCTCTTTTCACTCATTTTGCTCTGTATTTGATTCTACACCAACAGCCTTTTAAAGGCTACATCTTACACAACTTGCTAACACTTCATCATATTAACACTCATTTTAATACAAGTCAACACAGACACTTTTTGTTATTTTATTACACAAACTAAACTTCTCCACTCCTTTTGAGTCTACATCAACAGTCTTTTTAAAGGCTAATAACTTGCTAACACCAACTTAACATTAACTTCATATTAAACACTCGTTTATATTGTTCATACTATACTATATTACTCAAACTTTATTTGTCTGTAACTCAGCAAAAGCAAACCAAGGATCCATTTCCAGGTAAAGCAATGACCCATACAGTACCAGGTATGCAGTCCTGAGCTTCAGAGTTCCAGTTTTCAGCACCATTGTGGGTCATGTAGAAAGCATGCTTTGATTTTGTCAAAACAGGTTAGTATCAGGTGAATCCAAATGCAAGGATGGACGAGGAGGCAAAGGTAAAAACTTATAAAGGGATTTATTAACAAAGGGATCAAAAATACAAACTCAGGGCAAAAGGAAGACTAAACTGGAAAGCTAAACTGGGAGGACTACAACAAAGAACAGGAGCTAAGAACACTGTGACAAAGCAGACAAACAAGCACTGAGACATGACACAGGAGGGTTTAAATAGCTGAGGGGTAATCAGGGAGAACAAGAGACAGGTGTGGACAATGACAAGACAAGACAACTAAAACACAGAACTAACTAAACAGCAGAACTAAACACAGAGATTTATAATGGCTGTAATGGTAACGAGACCATGTTAAGGTTACAGAACTCAGCAAAAGCAAGCCAAGGATCCGTTTCCAGGTAAAGCAATGACCCCTACAGTATCAGGTGTGCAGTCCCGAGCTTCATCAAGGAAAACAGCATGGTACTGGTGAGACAGGCAGGGCTTTGGGTCTCTGAGCTGCCATAACTTAAAGTAACCTGGAAAAGAAAGACTAGTGATCATCTGTGCCCTGGTTTCTTAAATTAAACCTGATTTCCAGTTTTCAGCACCATTGTGGGTCATATAGTATGCCTGCTTTGATTTGGCATGGATGTCTTTCATTTGGACCCAGATCCTCTCTGCAACTTGGATTAAGATGTAAACACAAAAGGACTAAGACCAGACTTATGGACACCTTGGATGTCATTAGGACATTTTATTGGGCAGGCGGCTGTGTTTTTTTTAATAACTTTGGCTGTGGTAATGCAAATCTTTTCTTTTGATTTTTGTGTCATGTGTATTTCTGGGGGTATAACAAAAACAAAAGTTTCTGTAACTCCTTGGTTTCATCTCTATTTGCAGCCAAAATTAGCCTGTGGGCATTTTTGGATGCAGGGTGAGGGTCAAACTTGAAGAAGATGATACACATTGGGAACTAATGACAGGGGTATCACTTGGTCCTCATCTGCCTTCAAGTATAATTCATACCCCAACTAAGTGTCACTATATACACACCATATTTTGTTGCTGTTATGTCGATCCTCTTGAACACCGTTTATTAAAACGTTCAGTATTTGCACTTCACTGACCCTTTACAATCGTTGTTGGCAACGACAAGGAAGTGCTTTCTGTGGCAAAACTCCATTACCTCACCCGCTCCTGGCCTGGGGAGCAAGCGAGGGACGAATTCTAGGCTGAGCACCGTATGTCAAGCTGGGTGGGTGCAGGAGTGTGAAGAACCCAAAAGCAGGATGGATGAACAGAGGAGAACGAGGCAGTGGTAAAAACTCAAAAAGGGATTTATTACAAAAGAGGAGCAAAAATACAAACTGAGGCAAGGACTGAATGACTAACTAGAAACTAAACTGGGAAAGCTGAAGGACTAAGACTGAGGACAAACAGGACTAGGGCTGGGGGTGACAAAGCAGACAAACTAGCACAGAGACATGACACAGCAGGGCTCAAATACCTGAAGGGTAATCAGGGAAAACAGGAGGCAGGTGTGGACAATGACAAGACACCAGAAACAGACCTAACTGGAAAAGAACTAAACACAGGATACCAAGTTAGATACAAAAGGCTAAACTATGAACTAAACACAAGGAACTGACTAAACACAGAAGTAACTAAATGGCACTAAAGCACAGAAGCAAAACATACTATAAACACAGAAGACTAATAACTGATTTAAGACTAAACACAAGATAAACTGACACAGGAGAAACAGGTCAGGTGTGCAGTCCCGAGCTTCATCAAGTAAAACAGCATGGTACTGGTGAGACAGGCAGGGCTTTGGGTCTCTGAGCTGCCATAACTTAAATAAATAAATACACTAATAAACACAACCTAAAACCATAAGCACAAGAGGACAGGCTAAACACAAGAGGACTAAAACTGTAGACAAAAACACAGGAGGGAAAACTCTAAACTGAGGCAAAAAGCAAACAGCAGGGGGGCTGGAGGCTATGGTGCGACACTGTATGCCAGGTGGGTTGTGTGATCCTCAGTAGCCACGAGTAAACAATCGCAAACAGCATGGTATTGATGAGACAGGCAGGGCTTTGGGTCTCTGAGCTGCCATAACTTCAATTAGTCTTGTGAAGCGGGTAACAAGTTTTATTAAAAGGTGCTGAACAATCTTCTCCAGGGCCGGTTGCACTAACATTAACAAACTAAACACAAACCCTGGAGGAAAAACTAAGAACTGAAAACTCAAAATAAAGCCTACCAGCAGGGGGAGGGATAAAGCTACAAAAAGAAACACGATAAACCATAAACAGCACTCTGGTGGAAGAAGGAAACTCAGGATCGACCNATTAAATATTTAGTTAGCCAAAGAAATATTTAGCTAAATATTTAGATTACACCTAAATATTTAATTTGGAGCTAAATATTTAGTGTGTCAACCAAATATTTAGCTCCAAATTAAATATTTAGTTTGCTACATAAATATTTATTTTTAGAACTAAGTATTTAATTTACAAACTATATATTTAGCTCCAAATAAATATTTAGCTGGGATCTAAATATTTATATTGGAGAATAAATATTTAATTTGGAGCTAAATATTTAGTGTGTAAAATAAATATTTAGTTAGTAAATTAAATATTTATTTTACAAAGTAAATATTTAGGTCAATTTGTTAAACAAATATTTAACTCTAAATTAAATATTTAGCTAGCTAACTAAATATTTAGTTGGCAACTTTGACATTTATAAATGTATGAATAAAATGATGAAAATATGACTTTGAAAAAAGAGCTCCCATTTTTTTCCCCATTATGATAGGCTAAATAATCCAAAATGTTACTCTTAAATTGTGACTTTTTGACTTTACGAACGGCGCCCCATATCCGTCAGCCGTCATCCATCGCAGCCTTCAAAGTCACGTTTAAAGACCCACTACTACAAGCTGGCTTTTAGATGGTACCTCCATTTAAAGTGATAATATGCAACTTTTTCATATTTTTAAATCTTTTCCTTGAGCCAGTCTGTGCTAATATGGCCCTTTACAGAGTTAATGAAAAGTCACTTAGCCCCATCTGGTGATTAGATCCGGAATACCACGATTGCAAGATCGCCGTCACGGTACCCAAGGAAGTCACGTGTCTCACGAGGGTTAGGCTAACCCAAAGTGGCTAGCTGTTATGCTAGCGCTGGAGTGTTTTTAGCTCATGATTCCTGATTTTTTTTCCATCTCTCCCTGCTTGAACACAGCTGATTTCTTTCTGTAGAAAACTATGAAGGCTGAGGAGACATTTCAACAGCTAGATTTAGGCGTTTATGAGCTGAAACAATGTGCTAACTTGTGTAATGCAGTGATTTAAAATGGACACCAGAGGGAGCCCAAAACAAGCAAAACTGCATATTATCACTTTAATTTGTTTTTTATCTTCATGTTTTTAGGTGTTTTTAAACTGTATTTATTGCTTGTTTTTACTTGGTCTCTGTACGTTTTTGTGGTGTGCAGCGCTTTGGTGAGCTCATACGCTGTGTTTAATGCACTTTTATAAATAAAGTTAGTCTGGTAAAACTATCACATATAGACAGGATTAAAATGTGACTAAAACTAATCAGCATTTTAGTCTAAAAGACTAAGATGGCTGCCCAAACCACACTGGCTTCAGTCTGCCTGAGTGCTTACTTCCAGATGCAGAGAAACTGATCCACGCTTTTGTCTCCTCCAGACTGGACTACTGTAACGCACTGCTCCTCGGGAACTCTGCAGCTAGGATCCTGCTGAGTGCGGAAATTTGAACACATCACACCCATTCTGTCTTCACTTCACTGGCTTCCTGTCGCTGCAAGGATAAACTACAAAGTCTCTCTCCTCACTCATCAATGTCTGTATGGAAATGCCCCCCCTTACCTCAAAGAACTTCTCACTCCACAAAACTCAACACGCAACCTCCGCTCCACTCACTCTCAGCTCCTTCATAGACCCAGAACCAGACTGAGTACCATGGGGGACAGAGCTTTCTGTGCTGCTGCTCCCCGGCTGTGGAACGCCCTTCCTGAGACTCTGAGGGCCCCCCAGTCTGCTGGCAGCTTTAAAAAAGGACTAAAAACATTTCTTTTTAGTAAAGCTTTTAACACTGGTGTTCCACCTGCTGCTGATGTGAACCCTGTTCCTCTCTGAAGCCTGTAGCAGCATGGCCATGTGGCTGAGGTACTCTGTGACTGCTGTTACAGACATGCAGTCAGTGAGTAGGGACACAAGGGCCTGGACATCACTCACTCGCTCGCTGAGGATCAGGATCACAGCCATGGCTGCGTACGGGTTGGGACCCTGGAGATGGATGATTCACTCAAAGTCAAGTTCTGTTCTTTAAACCATCAAAGAAAAATGTTCCTTGACTCGTATCATGCCTCAGTTGCAATGGGAAGACGTGGGATACGTAACCTGATGGAGGCTTCAGCCTGGGGAAAGAGGCGGTGCTTTGCAACACGCCGCAAAACATCCTCTGGTCTCACGTGCTGTCCAAATTTATGCTGAGCCATTAAACTGCGGGTGTAGCAGAAGCAACATTAATATCAGATGGATGAGAAGATAACTAAGGATCTGAAATAAACACAGGAAACTGAACTAAACACAAAAGACTAAACTATGAACACAGAATAACTAAAACACAGGGGATTAACAAGACCAAAACTATAAAGACTAAACACAGAAACAGTGTTTAAGGTGTTGACAGCTCCTCTGAAGGTGTAGATCTGCTGGTGTGGATCCCCTACCAGTATCTTCCCACAGCGCTGGGACAGCAGCACGTCCAAACTGAACTAAATACAAAAGACTAAACTATGAACACAGAATAACTAAAACACAGTATTATATTATATTATATTATATTATATAACCCATACAAACATGATCATTTGTGTCATATATTGGAAAATTATCTTCTTGTAAATTACAAGAGGGAACATGCTTTAAAATACAAGTTAGAGAAAAATGATCTTTAAAATACAAGTTAGAGAAACATCTTTAAAATACAAGTTGAAGTAAAAGACTGTGATTCCTGTAGCAGTCAGGGACCACCAGGAAAGACGTTCTGTGCTAGGTTGTATAATTCAGATATAGAACAGCAGTTCAGGTTGCATCTGGGCATCTCAATGGGAGTGACCCTGGACCACATTCCATCACTCTCACCATAGCGTTCCACAGATGACAACATGCCATCTTTGTTCATCTCTCCAACCACAAAAATCTGATCGTCCGTCACTTCAATGCCAAATCGGCTGCGGCCAGTGTGTAAGGCTGGTTTATAGATCCACCTGCTTGTATTTGAATGGTAAGCCTCAACGCTTTGCAGGTGCTGGTTGTGATTATCCATGCCGCCAACCTAAAGAAAAAGAAACAAACGAGGCCATGAGACCTGAAGCTGATGCTTGGAAAATTCATATTTAAATTTCTTCCACAGAAGGTTTTAGTTTTTACTTGATCAAAAAATTTTAATAACTTCATAAAATCATTTTAGGGCCAACAAATACTGGAAGACACAGTCAAAGAGTTTTTTTTTTATTTTTTTTTTTTATAGTATTCTGCACATTTTCTGGCCTCAGATTTATGTAAAGCAGGATGTGAATTCACATTGAAAATGCAACATCAGATATACATTTTTGAGTCTGAAGTTCTTTACGTTTCCAGCTGTTCTGTTGCAGATTAGCTGCCCTGTTTGGGATCATTGTCCTGTTGATTGACCCAGTTTGGGCTGAGCTTTGGACAGATGGACTAACATTTGACCATATCTGACTATTTAACCCAGTAGGACTGGACTACTTTAAATAGTGGTAGAACAACTAGTAGTGGGATGATTTTTGATCTTTTTTTGTCGTCTCTGGTGAAATTTCAGAGATGACAGAGAGACTTCTTTTTCTGTTCCAAGCAGAAAACTCCAAACTCCAGCTGACTTGTAGAGC
The DNA here is from genome assembly GCA_006937965.1 of Callopanchax toddi. Lineage (NCBI taxonomy): Eukaryota > Metazoa > Chordata > Actinopteri > Cyprinodontiformes > Nothobranchiidae > Callopanchax > Callopanchax toddi. The sequence continues at coordinate 4,688,515 of SSNR01000002.1, read as the reverse complement.
ATCAGTCTATTTCTAGATTTACTGTAATCACTAGGACTATGCACATGCTACACACTTACAGCAAAGATTTTGTTTTTGTAACCAACGATCCCTGTGGTATTTCGACCGCATCTCATTGGAGTGATCATGGTCCAGTGGTGGGTCTCTGGGTTGTAGCATTCAGCCAGGCTAAGGGATGAACGTCCATTAGAACCACCACAAACGTAGACCTGCAAAACAGGGTTAAACATGAACTTAATTCACATGAATCCCAGCCACACAAAAGCAAGACGAGTTGCTGCACCTTGTTTAATTTCTTTTAAACCTAACATCTTTACTCAGTTCATTGATAATAAAACAGAAGTCAAATTAAGAATTTGAAACAACAAACATTTTCTGATTTTGGATTAAATGATTATCTTTGGAATGCAACAACTAGGGGTCAAAAGCTAGGATGTGTGCGTTTATTGCTACCATTAGTGTTAGAAAAAGAGAAATGTCAGTTCCTGCTGTTTGTTTGAGTCGTTTTTGTTTCACATACCATTCCATTTAGAGAAGTTGCACCGGCTCCAGCTCTCCTTAAAAACATTGGCTCTATCATAGTCCAGTTGTCAGTTTCAGGGTCTTAGCGCTCAGCAGCACTGTGGTACATGTTTCCATCAAAGCCACCCAATGCATAAATGCATCCGTTCAGCACATCAACAATGACGCTGCAGCGTTTGTGGTTCATTGGAGCCACATAGGTCCAGGTGGAGGTGGAGGGATCAAACCTTTGCACTGTATTCAAATACAGGTGATGGCTGTAGCCTCCCACTAAGTACATAAACCCATCCAGGACTGCAGACCCATGACAGGCAGGTAAGACATCAGCATCCAGCCTGACCCACCGGTCAGATCTCATGTCATATAGTTCCAGCTTTGGTGCTACAGCAGGGGTTAAAGTTCTCCGTCGTGGGGACGGAATTCCGTCAATTGAGACAAAAGAGAAAAAAGTTCCATCAGATCTCTCTCTCTCGTACATAAAGATACGTGAGAATAATGAAGGTCATGGGTGCGATTTTCCAAGCAGCGTTCTTTTGCGTGCTGCTCAGGAACGGGTCCTGTACAAGTCTGGCCAAAACCATGGCACGCCCGCGGCGCAGCGCGGACATCTCCGGTGTTCAGCCTTTAGCGTGGACGGAGGTGAAGAGTCCCCACTATACCCAGCAGAAAACAGCGCTGCGTCCCCACCAATAAAACTACAGCACCCCAGTGGAACAAGGTGCTGTTGTGTGAGGAGCGTGTTCAGGTGAACGAGGCGTGATCTGGATAGACCGGTCCGGAACGAGCCTCTCAGTCCAGGATGTAGCTACGCTAGAGGTTAGGGTGACCAGATGTCCCGTTTTGTGTGAAAATTGGCATCTAGCAGCTAAAGATCGTCAGATATGTCGCTAGGCGCTTTTTTGAAAAAACGTCGCTGAGGGGGGTCGGAAAGTCGTTAGGAACAGTGACAAAGTCGCCGAGTTGGCAACACTGGGGTGTAGGCGTACTCAATCAACAATCGCATCATCTCTGGTGAGAATCCAGGGAACGTGTAGATCTTTGTTTCCGACTTTGCCCAGGCGCTACAGAAGAGAGTCCTGTGATGAAGGAATGAAATAAAACATGAATGAATAAAAGACGTCAGATACAAAGAGGTCTGTTTTATAAAGTCCTAGATCTTTTAACAGAAAATCTAAACCATTCATCTCATGCTGCTTATTCTGTGATGTGACTAAATACTAGTTCTATTCCTAACCAACGGATTGAGAATAAGCCGAAGAAGCTCGGGGTTAATATGGCAAGCCATTCGGATCAAAGATCGCCACCTTTTGGACACGTTAGGGTATTTGACGGCGTCTAAAACGCCGTTCTGAAACTCAAAACGGCGAAAAAAACGGCGTAAATTCATCCAGAACGCCGCATTTTCCGCCGTTCTCATGTGTCCTTCAGAGCGCCGTAAAAAACGACGTTTTCCTAGTCAGTGAACGCCGCATTTACCGCCGTAATGACAGCCTCGTGACGCGTCCTCAGAGCGGCGTTCAGAGCGGCGCTTTTGGACAGAACAAAACGGCGCTTTTTACGGCGTTCTGTGACTTTGCCGACGGCGCAAAATACGCCGTTTTAAGTTTGGGTAAGGAGGCCACTCCCAAAGGTTTTCTCTGCCACTCATTTTAAACTGCGATCGCCCAATCCAAGACGAGAAAATACAGGCAGCATTAGTTAATCCCAGATGCTACTTCCTGCAAAACAGGAACCCTGAAAAGACGTTCAAAACTGTCAGATGTGCAGTGTCTAGAGAACAGGAGGAGGGCGAGGATGAACAGGAGAAGAAATCACAATATAAATGTAAGTACATTTATGTTGTCTTTTAAAGTAATGTTTTGTGTGATGCTTCGTTTAGCTCAGTGGCTAAGCTAGTTAGCAGCTACGTTCAAAGTTTTCTGAAGCCTCTGGCTTACATTTGAATGTGAAAAAATGTGAAATTTTAACTATGATCATCCCTTTGGCACTAGCCCTAACTTTTTTAAATGAAATAAATTTATTTAAGGAATTGTTGAGCCATTGCAACCATAAAAAAAACCCAATCCTTACATCAGTATATTGACAATTTGATTTAAGAATTTTGAAGTCCTCTTATAAATGATAACGAGCTCTGCTCTAACACTGTGACGTTATTTTTTCTACTTTTATTTTTGTTTTCTTTTATACATTTGCTGTGTTGCTATAGGTTATAGTGTTTTGTACAATCTTTGCTCAGTTTATGATTTTCTACTGTTAATCTTTTCATTATAAAATGTGCCATGTAATATTTTTAAACTAAAAACTAACTAACTAAGGTTAAAAAAAAAAAAA
>SSNR01000002.1:4653132-4681755 GCA_006937965.1 Callopanchax toddi | reverse complement strand
TTCGGACACCCACCGCCAACCAGCGGAGCTAACCGTGAGACCGAGCCGGACGGCAGCCTCTGACGGCGGTGCTGCTCGAAGGGCCAAGCCGGTGTTCCGGACACCCACCACCAGGGGCATTTCCTGTACGTTGAAACATTGGGGGCTGAGCCCAGACCCTCACAGAGGAATCTGGGGGAACTTACACTGTAAATAATGCTTTTGAACCCTTTCATGCATGAATTATGAGATATTTACTCCATATTTTTTTCCTGAGTGTTTTTATTGTTCTTTAGGCATAATAAAAATGATGCAATTGAATTTTTTTTTTCAGGGACCCTTTTTTCATGGAGTTACAAAAATGTCCACTCAGGTGGACCTCATGCGTTTGTGTTTTCTAACCACGACGACCTATGTTTATAACAGCTTAATTACATAAAATGATGCACTGTAAAAACTATGAAGTGAAAACATTTTAAAATTCTGCTTATGTCTTCCCTTATGTCCCTTCACTTATGTCTGTATAGAAAATGGATAAATGGATGGATAATATAATATAGTACCATATAAGAGAGGTAAACATTTTACCTATGAAAAATCTGAATAATTAAAGAACATATATAAAATAATAAGATCATCTCTCCAGAGTAATGTTAGGGTTAAAGAGCCTACATGCGCAGATCATTCCCATTCTGTCATGCCCCAGGCTCCCAGCCTCCAGCCCCTGTATTTTGGTTCCCGTTTAGTCTAGTCTTAGTCCTTTTGTGTTTACATCTTAGTCCAAGATGCAGAGAGGATCTGGGTCCAAATGAGAGACATCCTTGCCAAATCAAAGCAGGCATACTATATGACCCACAATGGTGCTGAAAACTGGAAATCAGGTTTAATTTAAGAAACCAGGGCACAGATGATCACTGGAGTCTTTCTTTTCCAGGTTACTTTAAGTTATGGCAGCTCAAAGACCCAAAGCCCTGCCTATCTGATAAATACCATGCTGTTTTACTTGATGAAGCTCAGGACTGCACACCTGATACTGTAGGGGTCATTGCTTTACCTGGAAACGGATCCTTGGTTTGCTTTTGCTGAGTTCTGTAACCTTAACATGGTCTCGTTACCATTACAGCCATTATAAATCTCTGTTTAGTTCTGCTGTTTAGTTAGTTCTGTGTTTCAGGTGTCTTGTCTTGTCATTGTCCACACCTGTCTCTTGTTCTCCCTGATTATCCCTCAGCTATTTAAACCCTCCTGTGTCATGTCTCAGTGCTTGTTCGTCTGCTTTGTCACAGTGTTCTTAGCTCCTGTTCTTTGATGTAGTCCTCCCAGTTTAGCTTTCCAGTTTAGTCTTCCTTTTGCCCTGAGTTTGTATTTTTGATCCCTTTGTTAATAAATCCCTTTATAAGTTTTTACCTTTGCCTCCTCGTCCATCCTTGCATTTGGATTCACCTGATACTAACCTGTTTTGACAAAATCAAAGCATGCTTTCTACATGACCCCCAATGGTGCTGAAAACTGGAACTCTGAAGCTCAGGACTGCATACCTGGTACTGTATGGGTCATTGCTTTACCTGGAAACGGATCCTTGGTTTGCTTTTGCTGAGTTACAGACAAAGTTTAATATAATATAGATTGAGTAATATAGTATAGTATGAACAATATAAACGAGTGTTAATATGAAGTTAATGTTAAGTTGGTGTTAGCAAGTTATTAGCCTTTAAAAAGACTGTTGATGTAGACTCAAAAGGAGTGGAGAAGTTTAGTTTGTGTAATAAAATAACAAAAAAAGTGTCTGTGTTGACTTGTATTAAAATGAGTGTTAATATGATGAAGTGTTAGCAAGTTGTGTAAGATGTAGCCTTTAAAAGGCTGTTGGTGTAGAATCAAATACAGAGCAAAATGAGTGAAAAGAGAAGTTTCAAACGTGAAGAATAACGTTCGTGTGAGGCTTATTAAAATAAAGATTTTATATACCTATATGGATTTACTTTTTATTTTTCCTTAAATAAATAAGTTACAATTTATTTTTCTTGTAAAACAACTTGTTTCTCATTGGGCGAGATCATCTCTCCGGGCTAGTGTTAGGATTGGACAGCCTCGCACATGCGCACATCATTCCCATTCCTAACGTCAAGAAGGAAGGACCTGGCTCCGCTCCGCTGCTGAGCAGCAGCAGGCTGAGTCTTGCAATTCCGCCGGCAATATTGACCGAAAAGTTCTACAAAAATCAGCTGAAGATCGTCGGATATGTCGCTAGGCGCTTTTTGGGAAAAAGAAATCTGATTTTTAATCACCAATTAACACCAAGCCGGTGTTTTCGGACACCCACCGCCAACCAGCGGAGCTAACCGTGAGACCGAGCCGGACGGCAGCCTCTGACGGCGGTGCTGCTCGAAGGGCCAAGCCGGTGTTCCGGACACCCACCACCAGGGGCATTTCCTGTACGTTGAAACATTGGGGGCTGAGCCCAGACCCTCACAGAGGAATCTGGGGGAACTTACACTGTAAATAATGCTTTTGAACCCTTTCATGCATGAATTATGAGATATTTACTCCATATTTTTTTCCTGAGTGTTTTTATTGTTCTTTAGGCATAATAAAAATGATGCAATTGAATTTTTTTTTTTTCAGGGACCCTTTTTTCATGGAGTTACAAAAATGTCCACTCAGGTGGACCTCATGCGTTTGTGTTTTCTAACCACGACGACCTATGTTTATAACAGCTTAATTACATAAAATGATGCACTGTAAAAACTATGAAGTGAAAACATTTTAAAATTCTGCTTATGTCTTCCCTTATGTCCCTTCACTTATGTCTGTATAGAAAATGGATAAATGGATGGATAATATAATATAGTACCATATAAGAGAGGTAAACATTTTACCTATGAAAAATCTGAATAATTAAAGAACATATATAAAATAATAAGATCATCTCTCCAGAGTAATGTTAGGGTTAAAGAGCCTACATGCGCAGATCATTCCCATTCTGTCATGCCCCAGGCCTCCAGCCCCTGTACTTTGGTTCCCGTTTAGTCTAGTCTTAGTCCTTTTGTGTTTACATCTTAGTCCAAGATGCAGAGAGGATCTGGGTCCAAATGAGAGACATCCATGCCAAATCAAAGCAGGCATACTATATGACCCACAATGGTGCTGAAAACTGGAAATCAGGTTTAATTTAAGAAACCAGGGCACAGATGATCACTGGAGTCTTTCTTTTCCAGGTTACTTTAAGTTATGGCAGCTCAAAGACCCAAAGCCCTGCCTATCTGATCAATACCATGCTGTTTTACTTGATGAAGCTCGGGACTGCACACCTGATACTGTAGGGGTCATTGCTTTACCTGGAAACGGATCCTTGGCTTGCTTTTGCTGAGTTCTGTAACCTTAACATGGTCTCGTTACCATTACAGCCATTATAAATCTCTGTGTTTAGTTCTGCTGTTTAGTTAGTTCTGTGTTTCAGGTGTCTTGTCTTGTCATTGTCCACACCTGTCTCTTGTTCTCCCTGATTACCCCTCAGCTATTTAAACCCTCCTGTGTCATGTCTCAGTGCTTGTTTGTCTGCTTTGTCACAGTGTTCTTAGCTCCTGTTCTTTGTTGTAGTCCTCCCAGTTTAGCTTTCCAGTTTAGTCTTCCTTTTGCCCTGAGTTTGTATTTTTGATCCCTTTGTTAATAAATCCCTTTATAAGTTTTTACCTTTGCCTCCTCGTCCATCCTTGCATTTGGATTCACCTGATACTAACCTGTTTTGACAAAATCAAAGCATGCTTTCTACATGACCCNCAATGGTGCTGAAAACTGGAACTCTGAAGCTCAGGACTGCATACCTGGTACTGTATGGGTCATTGCTTTACCTGGAAACGGATCCTTGGTTTGCTTTTGCTGAGTTACAGACAAAGTTTAATATAATATAGATTGAGTAATATAGTATAGTATGAACAATATAAACGAGTGTTAATATGAAGTTAATGTTAAGTTGGTGTTAGCAAGTTATTAGCCTTTAAAAAGACTGTTGATGTAGACTCAAAAGGAGTGGAGAAGTTTAGTTTGTGTAATAAAATAACAAAAAAAGTGTCTGTGTTGACTTGTATTAAAATGAGTGTTAATATGATGAAGTGTTAGCAAGTTGTGTAAGATGTAGCCTTTAAAAGGCTGTTGGTGTAGAATCAAATACAGAGCAAAATGAGTGAAAAGAGAAGTTTCAAACATGAAGAATAACGTTCGTGTGAGGCTTATTAAAATAAAGATTTTATATACCTATATGGATTTACTTTTTATTTTTCCTTAAATAAATAAGTTACAATTTATTTTTCTTGTAAAACAACTTGTTTCTGATTGGGCGAGATCATCTCTCCGGGCTAGTGTTAGGATTGGACAGCCTCGCACATGCGCACATCATTCCCATTCCTAACGTCAAGAAGGAAGGACCTGGCTCCGCTCCGCTGCTGAGCAGCAGCAGGCTGAGTCTTGCAATTCCGCCGGCAATATTGACCGAAAAGTTCTACAAAAATCAGCTGAAGATCGTCGGATATGTCGCTAGGCGCTTTTTGAGAAAAAGAAATCTGATTTTTAATCACCAATTAACACCCTAATCTGCAACAGAACAGCTGGAAACGTAAAGAACTTCAGACTCAAAAATGTATATCTGATGTTGCATTTTCAATGTGAATTCACATCCTGCTTTACATAAATCTGAGGCCAGAAAATGTGCAGAATACTAAAAAAAAACAAAAAACTCTTTGTGTCTTCCAGTATTTGTTGGCCCTAAAATGATTTTATGAAGTTATTAAAATTTTTTGATCAAGTAAAAACTAAAACCTTCTGTGGAAGAAATTTAAATATGAATTTTCCAAGCATCAGCTTCAGGTCTCATGGCCTCGTTTGTTTCTTTTTCTTTAGGTTGGCGGCATGGATAATCACAACCAGCACCTGCAAAGCGTTGAGGCTTACCATTCAAATACAAGCAGGTGGATCTATAAACCAGCCTTACACACTGGCCGCAGCCGATTTGGCATTGAAGTGACGGACGATCAGATTTTTGTGGTTGGAGAGATGAACAAAGATGGCATGTTGTCATCTGTGGAACGCTATGGTGAGAGTGATGGAATGTGGTCCAGGGTCACTCCCATTGAGATGCCCAGATGCAACCTGAACTGCTGTTCTATATCTGAATTATACAACCTAGCACAGAACGTCTTTCCTGGTGGTCCCTGACTGCTACAGGAATCACAGTCTTTTACTTCAACTTGTATTTTAAAGATGTTTCTCTAACTTGTATTTTAAAGATGTTTCTCTAACTTGTATTTTAAAGATCATTTTTCTCTAACTTGTATTTTAAAGCATGTTCCCTCTTGTAATTTACAAGAAGATAATTTTCCAATATATGACACAAATGATCATGTTTGTATGGGTTATATAATATAATATAATATAATATAATATAATATAATATAATACTGTGTTTTAGTTATTCTGTGTTCATAGTTTAGTCTTTTGTATTTAGTTCAGTTTGGACGTGCTGCTGTCCCAGCGCTGTGGGAAGATACTGGTAGGGGATCCACACCAGCAGATCTACACCTTCAGAGGAGCTGTCAACACCTTAAACACTGTTTCTGTGTTTAGTCTTTATAGTTTTGGTCTTGTTAATCCCCTGTGTTTTAGTTATTCTGTGTTCATAGTTTAGTCTTTTGTGTTTAGTTCAGTTTCCTGTGTTTATTTCAGATCCTTAGTTATCCTCTCATCCATCTGATATTAATGTTGCTTCTGCTACACCCGCAGTTTAATGGCTCAGCATAAATTTGGACAGCACGTGAGACCAGAGGATGTTTTGCGGCGTGTTGCAAAGCACCGCCTCTTTCCCCAGGCTGAAGCCTCCATCAGGTTACGTATCCCACGTCTTCCCATTGCAACTGAGGCATGATACGAGTCAAGGAACATTTTTCTTTGATGGTTTAAAGAACAGAACTTGACTTTGAGTGAATCATCCATCTCCAGGGTCCCAACCCGTACGCAGCCATGGCTGTGATCCTGATCCTCAGCGAGCGAGTGAGTGATGTCCAGGCCCTTGTGTCCCTACTCACTGACTGCATGTCTGTAACAGCAGTCACAGAGTACCTCAGCCACGTGGCCATGCTGCTACAGGCTTCAGAGAGGAACAGGGTTCACATCAGCAGCAGGTGGAACACCAGTGTTCACGTTTGGCTCTTTTGTTCAGCCTGCTGATGAGGTTTATTCCATCCTCCACAGGTTTCTGTCGTGCCCCAGTCTCCAGCCCCTGCTTTTGGATTTTTTATAGTCTAGTTTCAGTTCTCCTGCATTTATAGCCTTAGTTCCCTGTAGTTTGGTTCTTGTTTTTTGTATAGGTTTTGTCTTCCTCTGTGTTTAGTCCTTTCCATTTTAGTTCTGTGTTTTAGTCCCTGCAATCATTAGTCCAGTCCTCTTGTGTTTATTATCTTAGTCCAGTCCTCTTGTGTTTAACTTTAGTCTATGTTTTGGTAGTTCTGTTTCTAGATTCTCCTCTGTGCTCTGTGTTTCAGGTGTCTTGTCTTGTGATTGTCCACACCTGCCTCTCGTTCTCCCTTGATTGCTTTTTTTTTGTTATACCCCCCAGAAATACACATGACACAAAAATCAAAAGAAAACATTTGCATTACCACAGCCAAAGTTATTTAAAAAAACACAGCCGCCTGCCCAATAAAATGTCTTAATGACATCCAAGGTGTCCATAAGTCTGGTCTTAGTCCTTTTGTGTCTATATCTTAATCCAAGTTGCAGAGAGGATCTGGGTCCAAATGAAAGACATCCATGCCAAATCAAAACAGGCATACTATATGACCCACAATGGTGCTGAAAACTGGAAATCAGGTTTAATTTAAGAAACCAGGGCACAGATGATCACTAGTCTTTCTTTTCCAGGTTACTTTAAGTTATGGCAGCTCAGAGACCCAAAGCCCTGCCTGTCTGATCAATATGATGCTGTTTTCCTTGATGAAGCTCAGGACTGCACACCTGATACTGTAGGGGTACTGTTTTGACTTTGTAAATATTGTAAATATATATCTTATAGTAAGTAATATTGAAAATAACTTGTTTCTTTTCTTTCTTTTTCCTACCAGATTTGGGGGAGGTCGATCCTGAGTTTCCTTCTTCCACCAGAGTGCTGTTTATGGTTTATCGTGTTTCTTTTTGTAGCTTTATCCCTCCCCCTGCTGGTAGGCTTTATTTTGAGTTTTCAGTTCTTAGTTTTTCCTCCAGGGTTTGTGTTTAGTTTGTTAATGTTAGTGCAACCGGCCCTGGAGAAGATTGTTCAGCACCTTTTAATAAAACTTGTTACCCGCTTCACAAGACTAATTGAAGTTATGGCAGCTCAGAGACCCAAAGCCCTGCCTGTCTCATCAATACCATGCTGTTTGCGATTGTTTACTCGTGGCTACTGAGGATCACACAACCCACCTGGCATACAGTGNTCTGTGAAAGGTGCTATATAAATAAACTTTACTTACTTACTTGATAAAAATTGGTATGAATGAAAAGGTGAAAAGTAAAGGTTTTAAATTACTCACACTTGTGTACATTGCTAGTAAGTTTTCAGGCCAATGGCCATAGAATTTGGGATTTTGATAAATATAGTTTAAAAGTCATGCAGTCCCACATAAGCTCTTGGGAAATTATTAGGGTGGAAGTTTAAAGTTCATTCACCTCACTTGATGGAAGGTACTTTAAAAAATATAGGAATTAGATTGGATTGGATTAGGAATTGCAAACACAAGAACTGAATAAAAACAGACAAAAACACAATGAACCAATTGAAATCAATTTTTAAAATACATATGTAAAGTAGTTTTTTTAAATGTCTACTGAGGCTGCCTTTATAACATCTTCAGTTTAGTGAAGGTGAATTGGAGCAAAGTTAATAAACATTTTTATCCACTAAACACAAATTAACCAAACTGTTTTTCCCTTAGCAAGACTGTCACCATTATGAAATTAGTTCAGTTTGAGCCTGTAAGTGGTCCCAGCAGAAAGAAATGAATATCCATTATTTGTGACCTGTTATATTTTGGGGAGGTTGTAAATAGTAAATTTGTGATTGATGGTTCTGCAATTTTAGAAGGGTTTCTGATCATGAAAAAATATCAGAAATGTAAAGAACATGCCACCCTAACAAGTTCCTATTCCTACATTAGCTCAATAATTACTTTATTTATTAATTTACATATAATCATAAAATTGACTTGATGAAGTTCATTTTACCAGTCATCATAGCAAATAAACAATACCTCCTTAGCCTTTTGTGTACATGTGGGTGACACCTAGTGGCGAATAAGTGCTACTGCTAAAACTGATTACAAACGTGTCATCGGTCCATGTCTTGCTTTTTAAAAATAATAATAAAAGGAAAAGATCGTGTCAATGTCTTCATTTTATTAATACAGAGGCTAGTAGCATTATACAGTAAAATCATGTCTCACAAGAGCAAGCCTCTAGATCCATTTGAGTTTCAGAAAGCTCACTGGGTCCTAGCTTTAAAAAAAAATGCATTAAAAAAATAAAAAATGCATTAATAAATAATTAAGTCATACATTTAGACATAATATGCATCGACAAGTACTACAGAATAGGTTAATTGGGTGAATTAAAGTAGAAAGTATGACTGGAAGGAAATCAGGAAGTAGCATCTGGGATTAACTAATGCTGCCTGTATTTTCTCGTCTTGGATTGGGCGATCGCAGTTTAAAATGAGTGGCAGAGAAAACCTTTGGGAGTGGCCTCCTTACCCAAACTTAAAACGGCGTATTTTGCGCCGTCGGCAAAGTCACAGAACGCCGTAAAAAGCGCCGTTTTGTTCTGTCCAAAAGCGCCGCTCTGAACGCCGCTCTGAGGACGCGTCACGAGGCTGTCATTACGGCGGTAAATGCGGCGTTCACTGACTAGGAAAACGTCGTTTTTTACGGCGCTCTGAAGGACACATGAGAACGGCGGAAAATGCGGCGTTCTGGATGAATTTACGCCGTTTTTTTCGCCGTTTTGAGTTTCAGAACGGCGTTTTAGACGCCGTCAAATACCCTAACGTGTCCAAAAGGTGGCGATCTTTGATCCGAATGGCTTGCCATACAGTGCAGCTCATGGCTCACTCTGTAACCAGTCAGCGCTGCACCCTGACACGCTCCTCCTCCTACCTGAACCGGAGACCAGGCAAACCGAACGCCGAAGCAGGTCAGACCAGAACCACCAAGTGGCAGTATAATGTCCTCGTATGTGGATATCAGGTTTTTGTGGAGCAAAAATTTCTATTTTGGTCTAGGCAGCCCAAAATGTGATGTTCACATATGTGAATGCCATGTCTTAGGAGGAAAATTCAAATGTTACTAGTTAAATGTCTTATTTTAAATGGATCAAATGAAAACACTATTCCAGCTTCAGTAATTTAATTTAAATATCTGAACACGCATTAAGCTAGTACTATTTTCATTTCAGAGAGGTTCAGTCTTCTTAAGAACAATGAGGGTTTTGATTTTTGTTTTCCAACTGTTGATATCACTTCTTTAATTCCTCCTTTCCATAATGCTGTTTAGCCTGAAATAGTCCATTTAAAATGACATCAAGACTAGCAACAGTTAAAATATAACTACTTAAAATGACTTACTTCTGGTAAGTATTCATTTCCAGCTCCACCATGTTTATTCCAGATAGGAAAAAAGATTTGTGTAGGTTGTGCTTAGGGATGGGAATTGATAAGATTTTTACGATTCCGATTCCATTTTCGATTCTGTATAACGAGTCAATTCTTTATCAATTCTCATTTGGGGGAAAAAGAGAACAAACAGATCTATTAGCTTAAAGCTGGTTTATATCTTATCTTTGAGTAAGATACAAGTTTAGAAGTAAGATGACCTTATACATCCAACAGTGAGGTCTTAAGAAAACCAGAGCCTAGGGTCACAGGGTGCCCAGAAAAAAATTTTTCTAAGTATAAAATAATAATAATATATTATTTTGTAGAAATAACATAACAAAATACAACATAAATTATTCTGTGCAAGTCCACAAGAATGTCCAGTAACATTTCAACTCTCTTTAAAAAAAGGATATGAGCTGAACACACAAAATTACGTCAGCCAGCAACAAATACAACTCAAGTCAAGTTCAATGGAACTGTGCATTGTGCAATTTTGCAACCATCAACTACGGAAAATTAACAATTCTTCTGCAGAAAAATGAGCATATCTGCTTTTTCAGGAAGGATACATGATCTTTCTGGACTTATTGTGTCTCCAGCTGGAGAACACCCTCTCAGACAGGGTGGAGGATGCCTGCAGGGCTGTACGTTATGACAAAATATTTCATCTGGACGATAGAAAATGTCTACCGTCAGATAAAAAGCTCTATCATTTAAGCCACGATAGAAGTTTTCCAGCATAATGCAATTTACAGGATGTTTATGAACGCACCGCGCAGCAACACATAAACATGGAGGCAGACGGTAGTGGACGCGTTTTAGACCAGAGTCAACAGGATAACCAGCTTAGCCAAACCGAGGAGCTTATACCTAAAAGAGGGACAACTTCTGCCTCATGGATGTGGTTTAAATATAAAAAGACCGACATGGACCAGACAGCAGCTGTTTGTAAAGTTTGCCGGCTCCCGGTCCCAACAACGGACTTCGACGCCACTAATATATTTTATCACCTGCACAAAAACCACGTCAAAGAATACAGAGACAGTCAACGAGCAAAAGCAGCGTTGAGTGTTGGAGCAAGCGCTCATAATAAACTTCAGACGCTGCTACAGGTTTTTACCCGCAGCACGTCATGTAGCGTCTAGCTGAGCGGAATGGAAGGAAGGAGGAGGTTACTGCTGCTGTTACCAGGCACATCTACAAAGATATGGCTCTAATCTACACGGTGAGAAGCCTGAGTTTAGTGAGTTACACTCGTGGTGACGTAGTCGCGCCGACTGGAATTTTTAAATTTTTTGCGCCGACTGGAATTGATAAGGGAATCGTTAGCAAAAATGGCAAACAATTCCAAGGGATTGAAACACTGGGAACCGGTTCTCATTAAGAGCCGGTTTTCGATTCCTATCCCTAGTTGTGCTGCAAACTCAATACACGTGAATGGGAAATGTGACTAAATGTGTCCCAAAAGTTACACTGAAGTTATCTGAAGTGTTCATTGTGGATAGTCAGAATGGTATTATGGGTATCTGGCATATTACATTTTACTCAGTGGCAGGCCGTCAGGGCCTTCTCTGCTGGCCTGAACTTACTCAGAAAAATAAATGTTTTTTCTTTTGGTTAATATTAATAAATAAAAATGTTCTCTTTGTGTCATATCCACTTGGTTGTCAGTGGCGGCTGGTGAATTTTTTTTTGGGTGGGGCGCATTTTTGCAAGTGTTAACCATTCCTGCTTCGGTCTCCTGACCCAGGGGAGATGCTTCCTCCAGGGCCGAAGTTACTCCGGGGTTAACTCCCTCCACGTTTCAATGAAAGAAATAACACGTTAAAAAAATAACGCAATTAACGCAACTGCTACAGATGTTATCAGTGCAGATATATACACGTATACAGTATATTTTGTCCTTTATTCATTCATTCATGTCTTAATACTTCATCACAGGACTCTCTTCTATAGCGCCTGGGCAAAGTCGGATGAAAAGATCTACACATTACCTGGAGTGTCACCAGAGATGATGCGATTGTTTACTCGTGGCTACTGAGGATCACACAACCCACCTGGCATACAGTGTCGCACCATAGCCTCCAGCCCCCCTGCTGTTTGCTTTTTGCCTCAGTTTAGAGTTTTCCCTCCTGTGTTTTTGTCTACAGTTTTAGTCCTCTTGTGTTTAGCCTGTCCTCTTGTGCTTATGGTTTTAGGTTGTGTTTATTAGTGTATTTATTTATTTAAGTTATGGCAGCTCAGAGACCCAAAGCCCTGCCTGTCTCACCAGTACCATGCTGTTTTACTTGATGAAGCTCGGGACTGCACACCTGACCTGTTTCTCCTGTGTCAGTTTATCTTGTGTTTAGTCTTAAATCAGTTATTAGTCTTCTGTGTTTATAGTATGTTTTGCTTCTGTGCTTTAGTGCCATTTAGTTACTTCTGTGTTTAGTCAGTTCCTTGTGTTTAGTTCATAGTTTAGCCTTTTGTATCTAACTTGGTATCCTGTGTTTAGTTCTTTTCCAGTTAGGTCTGTTTCTGGTGTCTTGTCATTGTCCACACCTGTCTCTTGTTCTTCCTGATTACCCCTCAGCTATTTAAACCCTCCTGTGTCATGTCTCAGTGCTTGTTTGTCTGCTTTGTCACAGTGTTCTTAGCTCCTGTTCTTTGTTGTAGTCCTCCCAGTTTAGCTTTCCAGTTTAGTCTTCCTTTTGCCCTGAGTTTGTATTTTTGATCCCTTTGTTAATAAATGCCTTTATAAGTTTTTACCTTTGCCTCCTCGTCCATCCTTGCATTTGGATTCACCTGATACTAACCTGTTTTGACAAAATCAAAGCATGCTTTCTACATGACCCACAATGGTGCTGAAAACTGGAACTCTGAAGCTCAGGACTGCATACCTGGTACTGTATGGGTCATTGCTTTACCTGGAAACGGATCCTTGGTTTGCTTTTGCCGAGTTACAGACAAATAAAGTTTAATATAATATAGATTGAGTAATATAGTATAGTATGAACAATAAACGAGTGTTAATATGAAGTTAATGTTAAGTTGGTGTTAGCAAGTTATTAGCCTTTAAAAAGACTGTTGATGTAGACTCAAAAGGAGTGGAGAAGTTTAGTTTGTGTAATAAAATAACAAAAAAAGTGTCTGTGTTGACTTGTATTAAAATGAGTGTTAATATGATGAAGTGTTAGCAAGTTGTGTAAGATGTAGCCTTTAAAAGGCTGTTGGTGTAGAATCAAATACAGAGCAAAATGAGTGGAAAGAGAAGTTTCAAACGTGAAGAATAACGTTCGTGTGAGGCTTATTAAAATAAAGATTTTATATACCTATATGGATTTACTTTTTATTTTTCCTTAAATAAATAAGTTACAATTTATTTTTCTTGTAAAACAACTTGTTTCTGATTGGGCGAGATCATCTCTCTGGGCTAGTGTTAGGATTGGACAGCCTCGCACATGCGCACATCATTCCCATTCCTAACGTCAAGAAGGAAGGACCTGGCTCCACTCCGCTGCTGAGCAGCAGCAGGCTGAGTCTTGCAATTCCGCCGGCAATATTGACCGAAAAGTTCTACAAAAATCAGCTGAAGATCGTCGGATATGTCGCTAGGCGCTTTTTGGGAAAAAGAAATCTGATTTTTAATCACCAATTAACACCCAAGCCGGTGTTTTCGGACACCCACCGCCAACCAGCGGAGCTAACCGTGAGACCGAGCCGGACGGCAGCCTCTGACGGCGGTGCTGCTCGAAGGGCCAAGCCGGTGTTCCGGACACCCACCACCAGGGGCATTTCCTGTACGTTGAAACATTGGGGGCTGAGCCCAGTCCCTCACAGAGGAATCTGGGGGAACTTACACTGTAAATAATGCTTTTGAACCCTTTCATGCATGAATTATGAGATATTTACTCCATATTTTTTTCCTGAGTGTTTTTATTGTTCTTTAGGCATAATAAAAATGATGCAATTGAATTTTTTTTTTCAGGGACCCTTTTTTCATGGAGTTACAAAAATGTCCACTCAGGTGGACCTCATGCGTTTGTGTTTTCTAACCACGACGACCTATGTTTATAACAGCTTAATTACATAAAATGATGCACTGTAAAAACTATGAAGTGAAAACATTTTAAAATTCTGCTTATGTCTTCCCTTATGTCCCTTCACTTATGTCTGTATAGAAAATGGATAAATGGATGGATAATATAATATAGTACCATATAAGAGAGGTAAACATTTTACCTATGAAAAATCTGAATAATTAAAGAACATATATAAAATAATAAGATCATCTCTCCAGAGTAATGTTAGGGTTAAAGAGCCTACATGCGCAGATCATTCCCATTCTGTCATGCCCCAGGCCTCCAGCCCCTGTACTTTGGTTCCCGTTTAGTCTAGTCTTAGTCCTTTTGTGTTTACATCTTAGTCCAAGATGCAGAGAGGATCTGGGTCCAAATGAGAGACATCCATGCCAAATCAAAGCAGGCATACTATATGACCCACAATGGTGCTGAAAACTGGAAATCAGGTTTAATTTAAGAAACCAGGGCACAGATGATCACTGGAGTCTTTCTTTTCCAGGTTACTTTAAGTTATGGCAGCTCAAAGACCCAAAGCCCTGCCTATCTGATCAATACCATGCTGTTTTACTTGATGAAGCTCGGGACTGCACACCTGATACTGTAGGGGTCATTGCTTTACCTGGAAACGGATCCTTGGCTTGCTTTTGCTGAGTTCTGTAACCTTAACATGGTCTCGTTACCATTACAGCCATTATAAATCTCTGTGTTTAGTTCTGCTGTTTAGTTAGTTCTGTGTTTCAGGTGTCTTGTCTTGTCATTGTCCACACCTGTCTCTTGTTCTCCCTGATTACCCCTCAGCTATTTAAACCCTCCTGTGTCATGTCTCAGTGCTTGTTCGTCTGCTTTGTCACAGTGTTCTTAGCTCCTGTTCTTTGTTGTAGTCCTCCCAGTTTAGCTTTCCAGTTTAGTCTTCCTTTTGCCCTGAGTTTGCATTTTTGATCCCTTTGTTAATAAATCCCTTTATAAGTTTTTACCTTTGCCTCCTCGTCCATCCTTGCATTTGGATTCACCTGATACTAACCTGTTTTGACAAAATCAAAGCATGCTTTCTACATGACCCCCAATGGTGCTGAAAACTGGAACTCTGAAGCTCAGGACTGCATACCTGGTACTGTATGGGTCATTGCTTTACCTGGAAATGGATCCTTGGTTTGCTTTTGCTGAGTTACAGACAAATAAAGTTTAATATAATATAGATCGAGTAATATAGTATGAACAATATAAACGAGTGTTAATATGACGAAGTGAATGTTAAGTTGGTGTTAGCAAGTTATTAGCCTTTAAAAAGACTGTTGATGTAGACTCAAAAGGAGTGGAGAAGTTTAGTTTGTGTAATAAAATAACAAAAANAAAAAGTGTCTGTGTTGACTTGTATTAAAATGAGTGTTAATATGATGAAGTGTTAGCAAGTTGTGTAAGATGTAGCCTTTAAAAGGCTGTTGGTGTAGAATCAAATACAGAGCAAAATGAGTGAAAAGAGAAGTTTCAAACGTGAAGAATAACGTTCGTGTGAGGCTTATTAAAATAAAGATGTTATATACCTATATGGATTTACTTTTTATTTTTCCTTAAATAAATAAGTTACAATTTATTTTTCTTGTAAAACAACTTGTTTCTGATTGGGCGAGATCATCTCTCCGGGCTAGTGTTAGGATTGGACAGCCTCGCACATGCGCACATCATTCCCATTCCTAACGTCAAGAAGGAAGGACCTGGCTCCGCTCCGCTGCTGAGCAGCAGCAGGCTGAGTCTTGCAATTCCGCCGGCAATATTGACCGAAAAGTTCTACAAAAATCAGCTGAAGATCGTCGGATATGTCGCTAGGCGCTTTTTGAGAAAAAGAAATCTGATTTTTAATCACCAATTAACACCCAAGCCGGTGTTTTCGGACACCCACTGCCAACCAGCGGAGCTAACCGTGAGACCGAGCCGGACGGCAGCCTCTGACGGCGGAGCTGCTCGTAGGGCCAAGCCGGTGTTCCGGACACCCACCACCAGGGGCATTTCCTGTACGT
Organism: Callopanchax toddi; assembly: GCA_006937965.1. Classification (NCBI taxonomy): domain Eukaryota; kingdom Metazoa; phylum Chordata; class Actinopteri; order Cyprinodontiformes; family Nothobranchiidae; genus Callopanchax; species Callopanchax toddi. The sequence continues at coordinate 4,666,021 of SSNR01000002.1, read as the reverse complement.
TGAAACATTGGGGGCTGAGCCCAGACCCTCACAGAGGAATCTGGGGGAACTTACACTGTAAATAATGCTTTTGAACCCTTTCATGCATGAATTATGAGATCTGTATGAGTCAATATTTTTTTCCTGAGTGTTTTTATTGTTCTTTAGGCATAATAAAAATGATGCAATTGAATTTTTTTTTTTTAGGGACCCTTTTTTCATGGAGTTACAAAAATGTCCACTCGGGTAGACCTCATGCGTTTGTGTTTTCTAACCACGACGACCTATGTTTATAACAGCTTAATTACATAAAATGATGCACTGTAAAAACTATGAAGTGAAAACATTTTAAAATTCTGCTTATGTCTTCCCTTATGTCCCTTCACTTATGTCTGTATAGAAAATGGATAAATGGATGGATAATATAATGTAGTACCATATAAGAGAGGTCAACATTTTACCTATGAAATATCTGAATAATTAAAGAACATATATAAAATAATAAGATCATATCTCCAGAGTAATGTTAGGGTTAAAGAGCCTACATGCGCAGATCATTCCCATTCTGTCATGCCCCAGGCCTCCAGCCCCTGTACTTTGGTTCCTGTTTAGTCTAGTCTTATTCCTTTTGTGTTTACATCTTAGTCATCTCATGTGTTTAATTCTATTTAGTCAGTCTCTGTGTATTTGTTTCTTAGTCCTCTTGTATTTTATATTTTATTCCAGTAATCTTAGTCCAGTCTTTGTGTTCAACTTTAGTCAGTCTGTGTTTTGGTAGTTCTGTTTCTAGTTTCTCCTCTGTGCTCTGTGTTCAGGTGTCTTGTCTTGTCATTGTCCACACCTGCCTCTCGTTCTCCCTTGATTGTTCCCCTTATTTAAACCCTCCTGTGTCTTGTCCTCTTGCTGGTTCATCACACCCATTTGTCTTGTCTGGTCGTAGCAGTCCTTAGTCTTCCCAGTTAGTTTACTTAGTTCAGCCTTTGCTCAGTCCCTCAGTTTGTATCTTTTATCCCATTTTTGTAATAAATCCTTTTTTGAGTTTTACCTTTGCCTCCTCGTCCATATCCTCAGCATTTGGGTCCACCTGCACACCACCCCCTTACACATTCCTAACGTTTAGAAGGACAGTTGGTAGTGATGGGAACTCCGGCTCTTTTAAGAGAACCAGTTCTTACAGTTCGGCTCTCAAAATAGAACCGGCTCTTAAACAGCTCTTCACATTTTATGTATTTTTAAAATTAATTTATCACTAGAAATGATGTAAAATGCATGTAAAATTCAGTGTGTGAATGCCTGTTGTGTTGTGTACAGCACTTTGGGGAGTGTAGAACACTTACTAGTCTACAGACATTTTATCACATGTGAATTTTTTAGATATCTTCTAACTATCCAACATGAAAGAGTGCAAAAAAAACACATTTTAAATTTTAAAATAAAGTCTGTAAGTAAAATATTAATAAACATTGAACTAGGTAAACAACTTAGAAAAGCTAAGATCATCACACAGTAACATTTAAATGAACCTGTGTGAAAAAGAAAAAATCATCCAGGTAACAAACAGCAGCTAGTCTTTACTGAAGATTAGCTTTGAGAAAAACAACAGTGTCAGCTTTCAGGGAGCTGCTTCCTGCCATCACTATATATAAAGAATTATATATTAATTAAGGGCAGGTAAACCAAAAGCTAATGAGTTTTTTAAAAAAGTGGATTATACAGTAATTACATTTTAGAGACAAGAACAACATCAATGACTTAGTGTTCGAGGGGCAAAACAGAGCAATTTTCCATCAGCAAATGCATGAGAAAAACATTATAAAAAATTAAAAAACAACGATCCTCAAAGAAAAAACATCAAACGCCACAAAGCCTGATTAAAGGATTAGAGGGGAATTTCTTAGCATAAAGGTCAAAGCCACAAGCCAAAGCTGGGCACATGTAATCTCAGATCATCAAGTTTCATTCATCAATAGTTAGAATAATCACTCCGGATTACCTAGGAATATGTCAAAGCACTGCAGGACTGTCTCTCACATTAAATGCTTCCTAATGTCAAAACCACAAAGATTAAAAAAAATAAATACATCTTTACAGTTAAGTTTTGTAGAAAGTGTTTTATAGGCTTGAAATACAATCCACTTGATGTGACGAAACCTAAAAACTCTTGGCTTTGTACTACGACCTAGGTCAACAAAATGAGTGCATTTAGTTTTTGTTTGCCAACTCCAGGTCGGGAGAGAGATCCTGCCTCAAGTGGAGGAGTTCAAGTATCTCGGGGTCTTGTTCACGAGTGAGGGAAGGAGGGAGCGGGAGATCGACAGGCGGATTGGGGCAGCGTCTGCAGTGATGCGGACGCTGAACCGGTCTGTTGTGGTGAAGAAGGAGCTGAGCCGGAAAGCAAGGCTCTCGATTTACCGGTCGATCTACCTCCCAATCCTCACCTATGGTCATGAGCTTTGGGTAATGACCGAAAGAACGAGATCGCGGATACAAGCGGCCGAAATGAGTTTTCTCCGCAGGGTGGCCGGGCTCAGCCTTAGGGATAGGGTGAGGAGCTCGGACATTCGGGAGAGACTCGGAGTAGAACCGCTGCTCCTCCATGTCGAAAGGAGCCAGTTGAGGTGGTTCGGGCATCTTGTTAGGATGCCCCCTGGACGCCTCCCCAGGGAGGTGTTTCAGGCATGTCCTGCCGGCAGGAGGCCCCTGGGTCGACCCAGGACACGCTGGAGAAAATATATCTCTGGTTTGGCCCTGGAGCGCCTTGGGATCCTGCCGGAGGAGCTGGTAGAAGTGGCTGGGGAGAAGACCGTCTGGAGCTCCCTAATTGGGATGCTGCCCCCGCGACCCGGACCCGGATAAGCGGAAGAAGACGAGACGAGACGACAGTTCCTCCAGGATTTCGCAGCAATTTTTTGTGATTGTTGTGGACTAAAAAGCCTGATTTCACAACAGCTTTTGTGAAAAGTTGCAATATTTGTGTTTTTAATGTAGTCAATAATCAGTTGAAATTTGTTTTTTAAAAATCCATTAAACATATCAAATTATGAAATTCCAACCTTTTTAATTTGATTAAGTGCACTGGAAAAACACTTGACCTTCCAGCAGAACATTCAAGTTTCTGCTTATTGCTCAAAAAAAGAAAGTAACAGCTCCTGGTTCATAGAATTTTGGAGTACAAAAACAAAAGTTTTTCTTGTCTGAGTTTTATAACTCATTAAATGTAGAGTAAAACTAGGGCTGCACGATTCTGGACAAAATGAGCATCATGATTTTTTGCTTAGAATTGAGATCACGATTCTCTCACGATTCTTTGGTAGAGAAGCCCACGGGTTTATTGAACAAGTAAAGAACAACTGACGTGTGTGTGTGTATAAATAACGGCAGGAGGGCGGACAGTTTACACTTAGCACTAGCTTGCTGCTAAATGGCATCGCAAATTCTAGCCAATCAGAGGTGAGAAAAGGCTATAGCTACCTCGGACAGTCTTAATATATTCGCAGTCTACATTTAAAGGAACGATTGCCACGCCTGGCGCTGCAAATAACTGCAGCCTTGAACGGGAGCGCGCACAAACTTCTCAACTATCTCATAAGGGTTCAACCTAAGGCAGCCATAGACATGATTCCATAAATAAAAATACATTTTATTAATACAAAATGAAATACGGTAAAACAATGCCTCGTGACACACACACACACAGGGTCCGACAGCGGTGGCGATCCAACAGAGCTAATTTCGCTAACTGCTATGTTCGTCCTTCCCCCGCTGCCCATATAGCTGGAAGCTTTAATCAGTCGGTGTTCTCTGACTCCCGGAGGTGAGTTTCTAGGGGGATGGGATAGGAATGTCCCTTCACATACACAGGGTTCCTACAGGTTTCTTCTAGTCAAATTCAAGTCTTTTTAAGACCTTTTTAAGACCATTTATATAAAAATTTAATACCCATTTCACAGACCTACCAACAAAGAAAAACAAAAATTCTTGAACATATGTTCATTTATTTTTAAAAGAATTGTGGAATGTGCAAAGTATGACAAGTTATTTAATAAGAATAATCGTGGTTGACAAATGAAACCTTTGAGGTGAAATGCGATACGGAGAAGTTACATACAGCACACATTTTAAGACCCAGATATCAAAATTCAAGACTTTTTAATGTCTTTTTAAGGTATTATTTCAAAATTCATAAATTCAATGCTTTTAAGACTTTTTAAGGACCTGCGGGAACCCTGATACATCACCTCAGAGTTTTCAAGTTCGCATCACGAAGTGGCGCTCCAGAGGTCCGTGCGCAGGTCCAGGAAACAGTCTGGGATTTGAGGCCTACAGTGACGAAACCCATAAACATCAACAGATTGCTGTGTGGTTGCCTATAACAGCATATCAGAGAGGTTTTCAGCTCCATAGACACTGCCAAGATAACACCGGTTTTATAAGAAAAACCACAGATTCAGACGAATGAAGTCCACCATTGACCAGCAACACAACACAACGGTGTAATACTGCCACCTACTGGATATACATTTCTTATTACTTTTAGCCCCCCAGAGCGCGCAGAAGCGTCAGTTGACGTCACTTCCGTAGGACAGCGCGGGAAATTCAGGCCCCGAATTGCAGAACATTTTACAGCTCACAGCCTGTTCAAGATTATGGAATGATACATTGGTGGCCTCATTCTTTTTGATTTAAAATGCTTCATCACTCATTAACCTAAATAAACTGAACATGCATGATTACTTTTATTAAAATCCTGAATCTAGTTCCTTTAATATATTTGCGCGCCTCACAGGAGAATGAGGTGTATAATCATGGTATTCCGAATCTAAGCACCAGATGGGGCTAAGTGACTTTTCCTTAACCCTGCAAAGGATCATATTAGCACATACTGGCTCAAGGAAAAGATTTAAATATATGAAAAAGTTGCAACGAATGTCTTTAAATCATTAAACTAAAGACCGGATGTATTAAAAACACGAAGAAACAAAAGTTGACCTATAGACCAATTTGCCATTCCTTCCCAAATTGGGAGCAAAGCAAGAAACCAAAAATCCAAACCTTGACACAAATCAATCATTTTATACCAGAAAATATTCAAACTAATTCATGTATTACACTCAACTTAGTAAGAAGTAATAAATATATATGAATAAAGTTAGTGATTGAATCTCTTCGTGAATTGTGGGAGTTCAGTGTCTTTGTTTCACCAAACTTCACGTGTTCCATTTGGCTTTTTGTTTTCTACTTGTTTTTATTTCTCAATTCTTAAAATTGTTTGAGTGCTTACGCTCTAAAATCTAAGGCTTATACTCCCTCTCTCCACTTCACTACTTTTTTCGTGTTGGTTTTTATTATTTAGTTGTACTTTTCATACCGAACCAAGAAATGTAAGCTCCTGAACTCAAAACTCACTTTCTTTACACAAAGACCTCATTAACTCTAGCATACAGTAACAGCAGATTGGATTGAGCAACATGTTTATAAGATTTTAGGATTAGGTGAGTACAGTACGGTTAAACTGACCTGAAATGACTGAACCAGAACGCTGATTAAAGTCATATTGTTTCTGTCTTAAATGGACTCATGAAAACAGTTTGTATCTGACTTCACGGCACAATAAACTTGTATAATAGGGGCTTATTTAACGCAAGCTTCACCTTGTAAATATATTTTTTGTATGGATACAAAATAGTGCTGTATGAGTGGGAGGTTAAGCTCAGATTCCAAGCATGACATATTCAAATAAATCCTAATGTTGAATCAGAGTCCTTCACAAATGTTAAACTATAATTTTGTTTCTGCAGTCTCAAAATTATTTTTAATGAACTCAAATTATTAGAATGTGTAGTTTTGACAACTGATTCCTTACACTCAGCTTCTCAAACAATGTCATGTTTTTATTTGGTAAATTTTATTTCAATAAATTAAAATGATTAAAAATACAAAATTCCAACAGGTCTAAAGTGAACGGACTAATCACTAAATTCTTAATCACATAGGATTAGGAACTTGTTCCTAAAATTAGCCAAATTCACCAAGCCCTGTTAAGAATCGTGGTGTAACCTTTGACTGAATGCTCATGTCAGTTCTCTGATTCTCTCTTTTATCATCTCAGGAATATTGTGAAGCTGAGTTCATCTGTGTCACACTCTGAACAGGATATTCTTCTCCATGTTTTCATCTCTTCTCATCAGGACTACTGCAACATACTCTGTCTGGACAAAACTTCCTTGGATCGGTTGCATGTGGTCCAAAATGCTTGTGCTAGGCTAAATCTAAAAAAAAAAAAAAACCACCCATGTTACCTGATCCAGTTTCACTGCTCATAAATTCCAGAGTTCATTTCAAGATCCTCAGCTTTTTTTTCCCCTTTTTTTTTTTTTTTTTTAAATCTTACATGAAAAAGCACCAGTTTACCCCAGCAATTTTTTATATTCTTACACCTCGAGCAGGTCTCTGAGGTCCAGGGATCAAAACCTACTGGTTATGGACCAGGCAAATAATAATAATAATAATAATGATGCATCAGTTTTATATAGCGCTTTTCTAGGTCACTCAAAGACGCTTTACAGAGTTGCATTATTCATTCACACAGTCATTCTCACCGGTGGTGATAAACTACGACAAACGTCTGTAGCCACAGGACACATGTTTAAAGGAGACAGAGCTTTGCTGCTGCCCCCAGACTCTGGAACTCTCCTGATGCTGAGGTCAGTGGACTCAGTGTCTCTTTTTAAAAAGCAGCATAAAACTCATCTCTTTAAACTGGCTTTTACATGATCTCCTGTAGATTAGTTACTCTGTAGTCCATTTTCCTGCTTATATCTCCATTTCCAGCTCCTTCAGTGACAGATTAAAACATCCACAATGTAAAACAGAACATTACCACAGATTATTTATAACTCATGCTGTAACGGTGTACAACTCCACTGTTTAGTTTCATTATTTAACTCAGTAGAGTCTGTGCAATGGTCATATTGATACATTTCTGTACAACTTTGTAAATTCACTGTTGCATTTTGTTTATATTTTGATATTCTGTTGATTTCTGTACAGCCTTGTAAATTCACATCTGTATTTTATCTTATCCTCTTATATTGTCATGTGAAATTCTTATGTCATTTACTTTTTATTCTCATGTGTATGCTGCTGTGACAAGTGAATTTCCCCCCTGTGGGATTAATAAAGTTATTCTATTTAAACTCTGTATATTTGTCTCACTTGTTTTTTCTAATTTAGGCACCAAACCTTTTTCTTATATAGGGGGATTCAGGAAGTAAACATTTAAAAAGTCCAACTCAACAGTGCAATGACTACACAGGCTTTGATACATTTATTAATTTATTTAAAGTGGATAAAATATGTTTCTTCACAGTAAAAATGTACATCAATACAATATAAGACTTTATATACATTTATATATGTACAGTGAAAAAATACACATATGATATGCTAAACTCAAAAATATATACAAATGTTAAAAATATAACATAATCAACATTTAAATCTAAATGACTTTAAATACACATATACACACACTCATACACAAATATGCGTTTTTCTTAATACAGCTGCCTTGGTACAACATTCAATTTGTACATAACAACTGGGGGACAGTCATTAACAGGTATGCATATTAGTTTAAATAAGTTTGAGGTATTTATGGCACAATGATAATTATTTCAGTCTCTTATGTACAGAGCAGCAATTCAGGGAGTCACTGAAACTCCAGGACCACAACAGAGGTATCTTTCTGTCCCCATGTCCAGAAGTGTTGAAGATAAAAACCTTAAAGATAAAAAAAGGAAGTTAGTTATCAAGGTGTGAGAGAAGACTTGAAAAAACATGATACCGTTTTGTTTTCTTTATTGTGAGAAAACTATTTGGAATAACAGGGCAGAGCTGGGAACATTTTGAGGGCTGAAAATCTTACTAATTAAATACATTTTTCAAAATGACCCAATGAACAGGATAATTTAGCTAATATGAGGTGAGAAAAATGCTGTGATTTATTGGCATCTTGTGGGCTATTTAAATTAAAGTCTTGACTCAGGGATGCCTTGAGCCCAGCCTCTAGTGGTCAGTTGTGGTAAGGCACCATCTTACTATGTTTTGGAACTAGACTACCTCCATCTTTTAGCACATTCCCAATCATGTATGTTGTCTCCCACTTTAAATTAGCCTTGAGAGTTTAAGGCATGACTTAACCAACTGGCTACTCTGAAATGTTTTTCATATTTACCACAAAGCCCTGGGATCTCTGCTAAACCACACAAGCTTTTAACTTAAAAAAAAAAAACTCATCCTCTTACCTCATCTTCTAATGAAGGCAACTGGCAGCTCTCTGTTGGGAATCAAAAGCCCTGAGTGAATCACGTCAAGCGGCTCTGTATCTGTTGCCACAATCTCAAAGTCTCTGACCAACTGTAAGAAAGGAAAACAAAAGTAAGTTTCATGTGATCCTATGAAGCCTGGACTTCATTACACCAACCCCTCCTGGATTAAAATGACTGATGATGACCGTACCCAGCACATGGCCAGCTGCAGCTGCAGCTCTGCCAGCCGTCGACCAATGCACATCCTCTTCCCAATACCAAACGGGACGTGGGCGAAGGGGTTGATGGTGCTGTTTTCCCGCAGCCAGCGCTCGGGTTTGAACCGCTTTCCATCATCAAAATACTCCTCGTTGGACCCCAGTGCATGGCTGTTGATCATCAACACTGTCTGTAAAATGGAGGATAATGGTTTGTTTTAGTATCTATAGTCTTTTTCTTAACTGTAGTTTAGAAGTTTGTGAGTCAAAAGTCCAGCATTCAGATTGTGTGTCTGAGCAGGACTTGGAGGCCCGTTTCAGACATCAGTCAAACATAAAATTTACAGAAGATTTTAAGCTCCTGATGTCAGGTGTGCAAAGAAATAATCCACTTACCCCTTTGGGAATGGTATAATCTCCCAACACCGTGTCTTTGTCCAGAGTCCGGCTGGTGAATGGAACTGACGGAGACAACCTTTATGAAAAATGATAAAAAACAAAACCCATTAATGCTATACGACCTATAGCGTATCACTTACGTTTAAGCCGTTTAACAGAGGCCAGGCATACACGGTGCTACGAGGTCATTTACATCCCCTGTGATGTGGTGCTCACCCTAAATAACATGTTCCACATCTCTCATGAGTCCGCAAGAAGACGGGACCAGTGTAAGGAGACAAGGGCAAGGAAACCATTTGAACGTGGCCACATGGTGAATTTTAAGCTGGGATCACTGCTAGATGGTAGTCATGCCACCACACCGTCTCAAGCTTGTTTTTGAGGCAGTCATGTGTGAGATTCCCCCTCTTAATCTCTACTGGTGAGAATCATGACGGCCCCAGTGAGTCTGACTGGACTTAGTTTATGTATAACTATTTTCAACCTGGTCTACAAGGAACATGATAGTTTTAATCAAGCAAGGCGATAAACTGCACCTCATAGACTCCTTGAGGCAGGCCTTGAGGTAGGGCATGCTCTTGATGTGCTCCCCACTGGGGTCCTGCCCGGAAGGCACCACCTCTCTGATCTCCTGCAGCAGCCTCTTCTGGGCACCAGGGTTACGAGACAGGTTGAAAAGAAACCACAGCATGCTGTTGGCAGTCTGTACACACAGCAAGAGTGGGAAAACAAGCAGGGAGGAAGAGAGGAGACGTCACTTAGTGAGGCAGTTACTCCAAGCACATTCCTCAGTGGGGTCCTGAAAGGAGCCGAGGAATGTTTGGGCTTCCCCAGTTACATCCACGGTTACATCCACACCACATTTATTTCCTGCTTCTGAAGTACAGTAACTGCAGCAGCTGTTTGTTTTAGAGGTTAAACTTATTTTTGAAAACTTGAAAGAAATGGGGGAAAGGTGAAACACCTCAACTCATGGTCATAGTGTATACTGTATAGTCATTTTTAAATAAGTTATTTTAGATATAGTTTTAAAGTGACAATTTCTATATGCTTATAATATGTAGTACTTGTACAAAACCAGACATTAGCTTAGCATTTACCTAGAATGCAAATATTTAGCAGCCAAAATGCACATTTAGACCTGATAATTACATTTCCTTTTAAAGAACCAATTTGAGTTATTAGTAATAACTGTACGTATCACTACAAATGCTTTCTTACCGTCTCAACTCCTCCAATCTGCAGCTCGGTGATGGCTGCGTACAGTTCCTTTTTGGAGAGAGAGCTCTGGTGGAGAATGTCGCCGATTAAATCATCGGGGTCTCTGGTGGAGTTCCTCTTCAGCTTCTTGTCGATGTAGACTTTGGCTGAGGGGAGACAAAGAAGGTCTGTGTGAACAGTCAGATTTGCATATCTCAGCTTAACAATTATAGACTCAGTCCTCTTCACTGGGAAGTGGATACTTTGTGCTTGTGATGAGTTTGCCTTTTCAAAAAGTTGCTAACAAAAGAAAAAAGTGAGGGTTTTTTTGGAGACTGTGTACAGCATCATCTTCATCAATACATTCCCCCTTTAAACTCCTGCTAGTAGAAATCTTTGGTGCATTTCTCCACCTCGGGTCATGCAGTTTACTACGACTCTAAACTATTATTTACTCTGAGTGCCAAGTCCACAAAAAACAAAGGCAGCCGGTTCAGATCGAACTCCCCACCCACGCTCTTATTTTCCTATCTACCATCTGACTGGAAGTGACCTAAAAGCGGTTAGTGCGTCACGGAAGAGTTGAGAAAAACTGTACAGGAGCTTGAGTGAAAAAAAGTGTAATAGCTGCTGCTCAGGACTGGGCTGCTTATTTTTACAGCAAAGCACAAACTGGTGTTTTGTGTTTGTACCTGTGCCGAAAATGTGGTCCCATGCAGCGGTGTGGTCCTGCCATATTTTGGTGTTGAGGCTCTTGTGGAGCTCCACTGGTGTGACCATCATCATGCCAAATGTGCTCATCATCTACAAAAAGAAAGATCACAAAAGATTCATTCAAAAGTTTGATCCGTTTTTGCTCATTTCACAACTTTTGGGAGCCTCCACTCATCACATCTGTCCTAAAATGATATTAGTTTCTTTGATAAATCTCAAAAATCACAGGAAATGCTTAAAAACACGGCTGCAGCTCAGCCGACTGGTGCGAACCCGATGAACTGGGATGTTTTAAGACCTGCAGGAGAAAATCAGCCTCACCAGCTCAACCATAACTTCACTGCTCCTGAGGTGAGGAATAATACTCACCATTTTCACAGCGCTGATGAATTTCATCGCTTCCTTGTCGACCTTGTCCTGCAGCAGACCAAATCTCTTGCCATACAGGATCAGACAGATGGCTGAATGTCAAAAAGAAGCACTGATTTATAACACCAGCTTAATGCACAAACTACAATTTGAACATTTCTAAAAGTCTATTACTTCTTGAATTTGCAGGCTATAAAAGGATTGTTTTCAGTTTTAGGGCCAAAATTAGACATGCAATTAAGTTTTTATCTTGGCAAACATTAAATTAATTGAAAACCAATGTGTTTTCCAATTTTTTGTAATAATCACTATCAGATTATTATTATATATATTTTTTTTAAATCAAGCAGATTTTCTTGCTGTCACTTCATATCAAAGTGAATAAATTTGAGGATTTGACATGATAAAGTTGTTCAGATTGTCCAAATATTTTAAATGTCTAAGGAACAATTAGCCACAATCATTAAAAACCTGCAGCAAATGAGAGAACACCAAACAGCTGGACTTACTCTCAAACGACCACTTGTTCAGCTCGAAGTACAAGTCCTCAATCTTCCCATTCACGTTGATTTTCCCGACTCTGTCGACCATGTCCACCAAGACCTGTTTTCACAAACCGACAGGGTCAGTTTCAGCTCATCTAAAGAAACCCTGACTATCGACTGTTCCAGGGGCTCACCTGGTTAATTTTACCATCCAGCTTCACCACCTCAGTCGGCTTCAAGAGCTTCTGCTGAAACGCGCTCCTCACTCTCTGCCAGTCCTTCCCCTCCCTGCAAGCAAACCAGCGTTCATTCCTCCTCCTTCTTAGTGCGCCTCTAGCTCCGATTAAGATAAGAGATTAAACAAAAGAGGGGATGAAAAGCCAGCTTACAGAATGAGGAGTCCGTACTCCTCGTCCCTCAGGTCTCTGTATGCCTTCCAGGGTTTGATCTCCAGCCTCTGAGGGTACCTGCCCTCCTTCCTGTAGAGCGCCTCCAGCAAGCAAGGAGCGCCAATGTGCACCGACTCAAAGGAACCGAGCTTCAGCCGGAAGATCTCCCCGAACTTATTATGATAGTCGATCTAAAAATGAGGGGGGACAAATTAAAATCACATTTTCTTTCTAATAATAAAACATTTAGTTTCTAATCAAACCATACCAGTGCTTCGTGTTGTCTGATCAGCCCTCCTTTCCGCAGGAGCTCAATCAGACTGCCGAACAGGGGCCAGTTGGTGGGTCCCGGCATCGAGCCCACACTGGGCGCCCTGGGGGCGGCGTGGGGGCAGCGCACAACCTCCACAGCATCCATCTGCTCCAACATGCACACGGAGGATGTTGGCTTGAAGTGCTGCAGCCCCACGCTCTTCTTCTTCAGCAGCTGAACGATCTGAGGAACTTTCTGGATCTGCGCCCTCATCCTCTGAAAACTTTTGAAGTAAAAAAAAACAACAACAAAACACCTTACTATTAAACAACGGCTTTTCTTCTTTATTAGGGTTTCTAAGAGGCAGCTGTTTGTTTCTTGGAACTGTCACACTTTTACTGCATTATATACCCTGAGAGTGTTTATTCCTGCCAGCACCGAGCCAATCAGGGACCGGCCCTTCATGGTGTGGCTGTCGAGCCCACCATTCATTTATGGATCCACGTTGAGAGAGGGATCGTGTGACCCCAGATAGACCGTGGAAATGCCCCCCCCCCCCCCCCCCCCCCCCCCC